>KN840481.1:0-135668 GCA_000832265.1 Phlebiopsis gigantea 11061_1 CR5-6
CGCGCCGCGCCATCGCGCCCTCGCCGACGCGCCCCGTCGCGCGCCGCACGTACCCGCCCTGCAGCAGCGCGCTCACGACGCCGATCGAGCCGATGAGGCTGCCGTTCTGCCGGTTGGTCCAGTCGAAGACTGCAGCCCCCCGCGCGCGCGCGCGCATCAGCAACGATGGGGGAGGGGACGCGGGCGGGGACGTACGGTCAAAGGTGAGGAACGTGAGCGTGAACTCGACGCCGGAGAACAGGCCGAGGAAGAGGAAGTGCAGCTCGCGCAGGTCGCCGAGCCGGTGCAGCCGCTGCGCGACCGTCGCCTTCTCTGCCGCGTGTCCGTTTGCCTCCTCCTTGCGCACGCCGTTGGTGTGCCCGTTCGCGTGTCCGTTGGTCGCCGCCGCCGCCGCCGCCGCCACCTTCTTCTCCTCCGGCGTCGGTAGCGCGCGCCTGCCGCGCGTCTCGGGCAGCGCGACGATGAGGAACACCGTCTCGAGCAGGAGGAGGACGAGCGTGATGAGCGCCGGCGCCGCGTACACGTTGAGCTCGAGGCCGCCCGGCGACAGCGCCGGCGCGAGCGGCCGCGACGCAAAGTACGCGCCGATCGGCGGGCCGATGCAGAAGCAGATCGCGAACGCGATGCCGACGTGCGCGAGGCCCTTGGCGCGGTTCGCCGGCGTCGTGATGTCGGAGAGGATCGCGCTGGGGAGGGGGCACGTCAGTGGGCGGCTGGTGCGGGAACGGGGGGAGGGGCGCACATGGCGAGTTGGACGTTGCCTTCGCTGAGGCCGCCGATGACGCGGGAGAGCATGTAGGATGCAAAGGATGTCGATTGGACCCATCTGAGTCGCGTAGTCTGTGAGTCGGCGCAAAGTGCTTTTGTGAGGATGAAGGACCGTACACAAGGGCAGAGAGGATGTTTCCAATCATTGTGATCAAGAGGATTCGTTTGCGACCATACTTGTCACTGAGTGAGCCGATGTAGGGCGAGACGAACCTGCGTTGTCATCAGGACACGCAGAACCTTTTGAAGGGCAGCCAACGCACCATTGCAACGCACTACGCCCCCCTTCATTGTTAGCCACGCTTCAAGACGAGTAGATTTTGCAGAGCACGCACGAGAAGACCGAGCCCATGAGCCCGCCTGCGCAAGTGTGAGCACACCAAAGCTCCACACACGACACGAGGCACATACCAAGCAACACGATATCCCATTTCTTTGGATTCGCACTGGGATTGTAGAAAAAGCTTCGCACGGCCGACACCACAGCAAGCGTTTGCGAGAGGAACCCTGTCGGGTCACCCGATTCCCTCTACGGCCGCAGGAGTCAGCTTCCTGCAGAGAGCGCCAATGTGTGTCTGCCGCACCTGCGTGTACCACTCGATGATCCTCGGAAAGAGCGGCAGCGGGATGGTGAAGGCTGCAGCAGGGGTGAGGGTCTCATGCGCGCACAGCAGCCGAGGTTGTGACGCACCAAAGAGGTCTAGCACTAGCGACAGAAACACGATCCGCTCGACGCTGAACCCTGCCATGTCGTCGCACTCGGGGTACTTTTGCGTTGGAAGATGGGAGGTTGTGGCGACGTGGCGGAAGCCAAGGGGGAGAGTGATTTAGCTGCTGCGTGCGTGCGTCGGAGTACAGCCGCGGTCCGGGATTTCGAGATGGCGGCACCGGTCACGTCGAGCTCAAACGTCGCAGCGGGGCACAGTGCCCCGCGGGGGCTTATAACCGCGCGCGGTGTGAACGCAGGACATCGCCGTCGCGCACAGAGTGTCGGGGCTCCCACGTTTCCCGGACCCGACACCGCACACGATTCCCACGCGCTGCATTGGCCTGCGCTGGACGTACGTGTCGAACGGGGGCGTACGTGGTCGAGGAGGCGGTTTCTCACGCAGGTCGTGGCGGATGAACATGTCGATTGTCTCACACGTCTGTGTACGCCCAGGGGCCGCTGAATATACCCACGCATCCTTGAATTCTCGCACCGCGACTTGCTCCCCAGGATTCGGGGCAGCTACGTCAGGCGTCGGCTGTTCATACGACGACCCAGTGAGACGATGGCGGCCGACGGACATGCTTGGACCAGAGGGTCGAAGATGGACACGCCTGTGCACGCAGTGACGAGCGATCGCTGGCTTACGAAAATAGCCAAGGGCATGAATAAGACGCCATTCAATGCATCGGTAAAATGACAGCAGGGATAGCCCTAGCTGATGCGCATGCCATTGTCACGCCCGAAATTTGTAGTAGTACACGGAGGGAGCTATTCGGAGTCGAGGAACTATTCGTAGTAGGATGAATGGGCGAGGATGGGATATGGTCTGGGACGATGCGAAGCGTCCCGTGGCAGCCGGCGCGGATCAACGCCACCTACCATCTATAGCCTTAGGGGTGGACGCCTTTTGTGGCGGATCGCGCTGTGCGGCCGGCGGCCAGCAACAACGCAATGAAGACTCAGCGGCTACAGGACGCTGCAAGCGGCGCATTTGGCTTGCTCCGGCCAATGGAGGAGGCGGACGAGAGGGATCGGAGGGGAACCCGGAGTCGCCCGGAAGGCTTACAGATTTGATGGGCTCTAGACCCTGAGATTACTCCGTGCTTACACCTGCTCGCCTCAGCCCATGCCTGGCTTCGCTACCAGCCCTGCCTCTATAAAGCTCACCACTGCCCGCTCTCCGTCGGCCATTCACCTCAGCCTAAACACCACTGCCACCACCTCAACCAGCTACCTGTTAGCCTACCACAACTAAAAGTCGCTATGAAGGTACGCAATCATCAGACTGCCAAGGTGTTCGCTACTAACAGGACCGTCCAGATCGCTACCCAGGAAGAGCTCGAGGGCCACCACAAGGCCACCGTCCGCGGCGCCATCGAAGGCACACTCGCCGGCTTCGCCCTCGCCCTCCCTGCGGGCTACCTCGCCAACCGCAGGTGGCCCGCCTTCCGCGCCATGCCCATCCAGCTCAAGACCCTCGCCGCCATCCTCATCATCCTGCCCACCTACGCCATCCAGGCCGAGCGCCGCGGCGTCGAGTTCGACGAGTCCACCTGGACGGGCGTCGGCGTCCGCGAGCTCCAGCGCGTCAAGTCCGAGGAGGAGCGCCACTGGGAGGGGCTCTCGCGCACCCAGCGCGTCAAGGAGTGGGCCATGAAGAACCAGTACAAGGTCATCCTCGGCTCCTGGGCCGTCTCCATGGGCGTCGCCGGCGCCATCGTCATGGCCAACCGCTACCAGACCATGCCCCAGAAGATCGTCCAGGCCCGTATGTGGGCCCAGGGCCTCACCGTCGGCGTCCTCATCGGCGCAGGTGTCCTCACCCAGTCCCAACGCCAAGAGCGCATCGAGCATCGCGTAAGTCTATTCTCGTACGCCGGACCCGCGTAAATCTGCGTGCTAATCACCCCTTTCTTTCTAGTCCGTGGACCACTCGTGGGCCAATGTCATCGAGGAACAACAAAAGGAGGACGAGGACGAGGCCGCTCGCAAGAGGCTCGAGCTGCCGACGCGTGTCCCTCTGCAATAGACGTGACCTACCACACCCATCATAGGACTACGCAATATTCCCCTCATCGCGCGTGTCGTCCCAAGCACTAATTTAACTGCAACTTAATGTCATCGCAATGTAGAATGTAGCTTACTCTCGTTTGGATCTGCTTTCTTCGTCGACTCCTTGTGGCTCGTAGAATAAATACAGCCGTCTCATGTAACGATTTTCATGACCACGAAGCGCGCACGGAGACTCAGCCATCGGCGTCTGTCCCCCCACGACCTTCACCCGCGACCGCCACCATGCTCGGCAGCCTCGTGCCCTCGCCGACGATCGACCTCTCCAGCCCGCTGCGCCCGCGCCAGCCCGCGCGCGCCGCCCGCGGCACCAGCACCAGCACCGCGCCCGACGCCGCGCTGGGCACGCTCGCGCGCACGACGCTCGCGCTCGAGTACGCCGCGCTGCGGCACGCGGGGCACTGCCCGCTCGGGATGTACGTCTCGCCGACGGCGGCGAGCCTCGCGGTGTGGGACGCCGTGTTCTTCGTGCACCAAGGTGCGCCGCCGCGCCGCGCCGCGCGTCGCGAGGGCGAGGGCTGACGGCCGCACCGCCCCGCAGGCTACTACACGGACTCGGTCCTGCGCTTCCGCGTCGTCTTCCCCGCGTCGTACCCCGCCGCGCCGCCCGCGGTGCAGTTCCTCACCGACGTCTTCCACCCGCTCGTGTCCCAGGCCGACGGCGCGTTCAACCTCGCGCCGCGCTTCAGCCCGTGGAGGTGCGTGTGCGCCCGCCTCCCCCCCCGTCGCCCCCGCCCGCTGAGAGCGCGCGCGCGCGCGCAGCCCGCAGGAGCACCGCGTGTTCGACGTGCTGCACTGCGTCAAGGCCGCGTTCAAGAAGCACGCGCTCGACGACATCAGGGAGTCCGACTGCCTCAACCGCGAGGCCTTCCGGTGCGTCGCGCGCTATCCCCCCGCTCCCCGCTCCCCGCTCACGCCGCCGCCGCCGCCGCAGACTGTGCGTGCGCCTGCCTGCCCGCCGCCCCGCGGAGCTGACCGCCTGCAGGTACCACGACACGACGTCGTCCTTCGCCGCGCTCGCGACGCAGTCCGCGATGCTCTCCCAGTCCGCGTCCGCGCTCTTCGACCGCGACCACCCCTCGATGGCGGGCAAGGGCACGCACGGCATGCCCTTCCGCGAGCTCGCGCCCGAGCAGCTCGCCGCCGTGCGCGCGCAGGTCGGGCTCAGGGAGTGGGCGGAGCCCGGCGCGAAGCCCCAGTGAAGGCGCGCAAAGAAGGATTAGATAGTGGGTACGGCTAGCTATTCGTTGTACGGTACAGTAAACGCGTTCTTTTCGTTTCCGTTGGGCCCGGGTTCTTACCGCGCTCTTGTCTCTATGTAGGTCGGGATATGAGATCGTGCACAGTCCAGGGTATACGTTCGTCGCGCGAGATAGATGATGACGAAATCCAGGCAGTTGTCTAGAGCTCGTCGAGTGGGCCCGCCTCGACGGGGCTCGCAGTGAGCGGCTCGATCGTCTCGTACGGCGACTCGCGGTCGGTGTCGTCGTCCTGCGATGGCCGTCAGCACGCGCGGCCCGAGAACCCAGCGAGAGCTCACCTCGACGACGCGCCCAAAGTGTTTCGACAGCTTCTCGATGACGAGGCTGTACGGCAGGTGCTGCGTCAGTTTCCTGCGTGGCCCCTCGTCAGCTTCCCTGGGGCCCCTCCGGGCAGAACGCTGGGGCGCACCTGCGCGCCTGCACGTTGAGCGAGTGCCGCGCGTCGAGCGCCGAGTCGAGGACGTTCGACGAGTGTGCGCCCTCGCTGAGCGACAGGCGGATGGAGTACTCCTTGTCCGACTTGCCGCGCCCGTGGTTGCGTTCGTACAGCTCGAACGTGATGTGCGACTGCGCGCAAGCTGATCAGGCGCTGCCGGCTGCTCAGGAGGGGGGGGGGTGGACGTACGCAGTAGTCCAGCTCGGGGATGCGGCGGTTCGCGATGGGAAGACCCGAGAGGAGCACGAGGTTGACGAGCGTGTGGATGTGGCTCTCCTTGGTGAAGTAGAGCGTGAGCGAGCACTCCTCGTTGTTGCGCGCGTTTTCGAGGTCGCCGACGACGTTGCGCAGGAGGGGCAGTGACGTCAACACCCCGATTTCCTCTCTGTACGATGAATAAGCACGAGTCGAACAGCCGAGGAGAAAGTCCTCACTTTTCCTCCGGCTCGATGCCGTACTCCTGCGGAGCGACAAGGTCGAACAGCGCTTTCGCGCGACCGTAGAGCTCGTGCAGCCGCCTGTCCTGCGGCTGCTGCCCGTCCTCGGGCCGAGCACCGTTTTCGTTGAAGATCGCAAAAAGGAACGTGCGGTGGTGGAGCGCACAGTACTTGATCGTGTCGTAGAGCTCCGACACACGCGACGGGTCGAACTTTTCCTGCTTGACGTCGCAGAAATCCTCGAACAGCTTCTCCCAGCGCTCGCGGAAGAGCCACGGCTCGTCGCCGCAACACCAGCGTTCCTGGATCTTGTCGACGTCCATCCGCTCCCAGTTGCGGTGCATGATCTCGCGGAAGGAAGACAGCAGCTCGATGACCTCCTGCAGGCGACGCGCGGACCTTCAGCACAACGAACATCGGCAAGCACGGCCAGACTCGCCTTGACCACCTCGACCGGCTCCTTCTTCATGCTCTTCGGCCACGTGAGCTCGGGCCTCTTCTCGGGCTCACCAGGCCGAAGGAGGATCTTCAGCCGCTTCTTGACGTCGTCCGTGAGGTCCTTGGCCGCGTTAGAGTCATCCAGTAGGTCCTTGCGCACGATGAGCTTCGGGATGCGGCCGTTGGTCGAGAACTGCGAGGAGTCGCGCATGGGCGTCTGGCGGCCGCTCGTGGGGGAGCTCCCCGTGGCGGGGCTGGTGATGTCTGCGGAGGAGCGCGTGGCAGGCGTGTTGCTGTAGCTGTCCTTGAGCGTGTCGAAGAGCGCGGCGGCAAAGATCTCGGCTGAGGCGACGACGCGCCGCTCGGAGGAGGTGTAGATCTATGGTGCAGGTAGTGCTGAGCCAAGTTGGTGAGGACGTTTAGCGTGTTGCACACCTTGACGTTCTTCAGGACTTCCTTGTCTGCAGTGCCGGGCGGTTAAACAAGAAGGTTCTAAATCGCAAAACGGTACTTACTCATGATCGAGATATCCTTCTTCATATTCTCGCCCAGATCGCGTGATTGGTACCGCGCAGAGTGAGTAAACTACAAAGCGCGTCAATCCTTGTATCGTAGATGATAGCAATGTACTTGCCTCTCCGCCCCATTTGAACACAAGCGTGAGCTTGGTCAGATTCCGCACTTGGCCGGCCTGCTTCTTCGAGTACACTGGCTTGAGCTGCGCCTTTGTGCCTGGCAAGTCAATCTTGCTGAACAACGCATTGTTGAGCTGTGTCAGCTTCGCCAGGTCGTCTCCGTTCGCGCCGAGACCCTTCGCTTCCTCGACCGCAGTGGCGATGAGCGTGAGCTGCTGGCGCTCGCGCAGGATGATTTCTTCTTTCTCGCCGTTGAGCAGGCGCACGAACGGCTGCGTCCACCGCTCGCCGATGGGAAAGTTGAACTTGAGCTTCTGCTTCGGCGTGCGGTCGGCGTGCCGGAAGACCGTGACGTTTGCCTTGAGCAGCCACGTCGGGGCCTCGGGCGCCGGCGCCATTTCTGGCGCGCCTAGTGGGCGCTCCGGCGGTGTGCACGCCTGGAGGCAGAGGCTCGACAGGATCTCTGCGGCTTTGTCTGTGTGCCAGGGCATGAGCACGGGACTGGGACACAGAAGGGGAAGACATGCCGTAATAGGATTCGTTGCCCTTGACAAAGCTCCATCCGTTCACGTCAATCACCTGGCTCTTCTTGCCGTTGTCGCAACGTAACATATCAAAGCCGCACACCATCTGTCCAAAGCCTTCGCTAATCTTGGACGCCCATGTCTTTTCCTCTTCACTAAGGTTTGTTATGAACCTGGAAGGTGCGCGAGGTAGAGTCAAGGAGGAGCAGGGAATGGTCAGTGGCGTTCACAGGCAGGAGTAGAGATGGCCTCACCTTATCTCTTTACCCTCGGTATTCCGCCGAACAACACCGTCAACGACAGGCGATTTGCGAGTCTCGGCGTGCGTATATTCTTTACCGACGGTATAGACTTTAATGTCTTCTGAATTGTCCACGTCCACGAACTCTTCGTAAATATAGGAGCCATCGGTACGAGGGTGGTTCAGAGCGGAATCGAGTTCGCTAGACTTGTTCCCAACCTTTAAAGTTTAATGAAGTACGTTAGAGGGCGGATAGTAATGGTGGCACGGAGAGTAATTCACCTTCCGGAAGAGGCGACGCCCATGACCACCCGGGAAGTAGATGTACACATTATGATCTTCGCCGCTCACAGGCTTTTCTACAAAAGGCTTGTGCATGACCTGACCATCGATGATGATGGAGTCGCCGTCTTGGCTGAGTGACACCTCGGGAGTCACCTGGAATCCGCCCAATGAGATGCCTATCCTTCTCTTCATGATAGCGCGGAGTTCTTCATCCACTTTTGGTCCCCCGTCTCTCGAAACTTCGAGGCGACGAGGCGTAGGCACCCCAAGGTGGTCCAGCACAGTACCAACGAGCCGACGGTCCCATAGAAGTGCCTGAGGGGGCAGGTCGTTTATGCAGAAGGGGTGTCGCAACTTGACATAGGAGATGGCCTTGTCTAACGGAAAATCGGTAGAAAAGAAGGAGATGAGAATGTCGCATCGTGGCCAGTTCTCAACCTCTATAGCGACAGAGTATTAGCTCTGCACACCGCCTGCGGTATTATGCTCACCTTCGTCTAGGATGACTTTATCCCCAAACACTTTGACTTCTATTGCGCCACGGGAACGTTCGACGAGCCTGGTTAGTATTTCTCGCATCGCCTTTGACCGTGCCTTTACATCCATGGCGCATACGCCCAGAATGACGGGCGGTCGCGTCGGCTCTGTCGCCGTGGACAAGTCTGAATGGGATCCATTTGGCGAGGGCGTTGTGGACCTTGTCGTGTAGCGCGAATTCGAGCGAGGGGAGATTGGCGAACCGGGGTCCGGAGACCTAAACAACGACATGCGGGACCGCGAAGTCCTGTCAGGATGAATTGGCGTCGAACCACTGGCTGTATTATCGTGGGTGTGGGTTTTCGAGTGGGAGTGGAGGGGCAGGCTGGACAAATTGAACATGATGAGCAAGAGGGTTCTGAGGAGACAAAAACTTGGAAGGATAGGCCCTTCTGCTGTCCTGCCAGCCTGACGCAGGAGTGAGGGGAGTCAACGTTTACCTTTGCCTGGAGGAGTGGTCGTGTGCCGTGAATTAATCCCAGTGCACCAATGCGGCAGGCAGACCCACGCAGGACCCGGCATACTCTGACTTGCGGTGCCATCAGTCCTTACGGCTATTGAAAGATCTGAGATCTCGGTAAGCTTGAAGCATAGCTTAGTCATCCGAGGACTGCGCGCTAAGAGTGAGGCATTTCTTGAACATCCAAGGAAGTGTGCTATAAAACAATTCCAATATTATGGGCATCCGTGGACGTCTGTCACCCAGCTCTTCTCTTGTCCTCGAAGTTCTTCCCTTTGCACCGCGGTCTCCCCGTACTCGGCCATGGCTGATACTATTTATGCCAATCGTCCTCTCGCGAGGCCCCCGCCGACCCTTCAGGCTCGCAGGAGCACCTGCACCATGCCCTCGACGCGTAATGAAATCGTCACTACACTCTTCATCTCCAATCTGCACTGCAGCAGGTACGCACCTGGTATTTTCTCCGTCGCGCCCCGCGACATGACTCACTCGTCTCTAGCTGTGTCCGCACGATCGAGGACGCACTGGCTACGCTCAGTCCACCACCAAAAGCCGTGGAAGTGTCCGTAGTAACGCAGACCGTTACTGTGCGGCATCCGCAGCAGCTCTTGCCAGAGGCCATCAGCGCTATCATAAGCGACGCGGGCTTTGACACCGTGTCCACCTCCGACGTCCATGGGCCTCCACGCCTGTCCGGGATCTCGCTTCTGCCCCCGACCCTGTCCCGAAACCGCCTCAAGCACATTCAACAGTGTGCCCAGTGTCAATTGGATCAAGCTCATGATACAGTGCGAGTACGGGACAAGCTCGGCGAAGACACCATCGTCGAGGATTCGCCACGACTCAAGGATAGCTCGTTCTTACCCGACATCAGCGAGAAGCTTCGTACCGCGTCTGCCGCGCCCTCGCCAGCGCAGGTCGACGTCTCGGCGCCGCAAGGCCCCTTCAATGTAACGCTATCTGTTGGAGGCATGACTTGCGCTTCGTGTACCAGTACACTTACGCGTATAGCATCCGGACTTCCTGGTGTCTCGGACGTTGTGGTCAATTTGCTATCCAACTCGGCCGTATTCGTGGTCGACACTCAAGACAGGGTTCCGGTCGTAGTAGAAGCCTTCGAAGACGCTGGATACGATGCCGACGTTATTACCGTGGAACCGACGACACCCGCACCCGTCCCCCTTCGCGGGGTATCCGATGCGCCGCACGACGGCTCGTGCCGTGTTACACTTTCTGTGGACGGAATGACATGTGCTTCATGCACAAACACTATCACGTCACTGGCCTCCGAAATCCCTGGCGTGTCGGGTGTCGCAGTTAACCTCCTCGGCAAATCCGCGATCGCGTTACTAGCCAGGAAAGAGCTCGTTGATCAGCTCGTTGAGGCGATTGAAGACGCTGGCTACGGAGCTGAGGTAGTTGCCCTTGAGCCTGTCGGAGTGGACGTAGCCAAGACTTCAGGCCCGCGCACCATTGACCTTCGCATTGAGGGCATGTTTTGTTCGTAAGTCGCGAATTTATATCCTTGGAGTCCCGTCATTGACAATAGTATAGCCATTGTCCCGAGAAAGTCATGACATTACTGAGACCTCTTCATGACCGAATTACGATCGAAAAACCTCTTGTATCCTACACGGCTCCGATCATCCGGCTTTCGTACACTCCTTCCCCTGACTTCACTATCCGCACAATCATAGACGCTATCAACACGCCCTCATCCGCTACGTCCAGTCCATTCACGGCTACGATATATCATGCGGCCACCCTCGAAGAACGCGCTCGCCTCATGCAGGCTCGGGAGCTGCGGGGCCTTCTATACCGCCTCATCTTTGCCATCATCGTCGCCATACCCACCTTCATTATCGCAGTGGTCTACATGAGCCTCGTACCGAGCGCGAACTCGACCCGTATGTGGTGGATGCGGCCCATCTGGCACGGTAACGCATCCAGGATCCAGTGGGCACTGTTTTTCCTCGCAACGCCGGTCATGTTCTATAGCGCAGGCATTTACCATAGGCGCACTCTCAAGGAGATTTGGTCCATCTGGAGGAAGGGCAGCCGCATGCCTATATGGAAGCGGTTTGTCCGCTTTGGCAGCATGAACATGCTGGTCTCGAGCGGTGTCTCAGTCGCCTACTTTGCCTCCATCGCTCTGCTTGCTCTTGCCTCCACGCAGTCAGAATCCACGGCAGGCGACGGCGACTCCACGACGTACTTTGATTCTGTGGTGTTCCTCACCATGTTTTTGCTCGCAGGTAACTGAAACATTCAAAGTCTGGCTGCGTCGCGCTAAGCTAACTATATCATTTTTTAAATCATTAGGTCGCTGCCTAGAAGCGTACAGCAAAGGCCACACCGCAGACGCCATCACGGCCTTAGGCAAACTTCGCCCGTCATTCGCCCTCCTCCTTGCCCCGCACTCCATCGCAGATTCTGTGAAGCCCTCGCCCACCGGCTCACCCCAGTTGACGCTGTCGAGTTCGCACGATCCGGAGAAGGGTCCCGCGAGCGTCGATGAAGATGCAGCGTACGGTTCATCAGTAGCGCGTGTCCCAGTAGATCTTCTCGAAGTCGGCGACGTCGTACGAGTGCAGCATGGCGCGACGCCTCCCGCGGATGGCACCCTCGTGACCGTAGATGGCGAGCACGCCTCGTTTGATGAGAGCTCCCTCACTGGTGAGAGCCGGCTGGTCAAGAAGGTGGTCGGAGACAGCGTGTTCGTCGGAACCATTAACCGTGGCGCGGTTGTGGATGTCAGGGTCGATGCTATCGGTGGAGAGACAATGTAAGTGAAGTTATACGTATATCGTCACCGTATATTGACCATGGCACAGGCTAGATCATGTCGTGAAGGTGGTCAGGGAAGGTCAAACGAAGAGAGCCCCGATTGAACGAGTGGCGGATATCCTCACTGGCTACTTTGTGCCGGTGGTGACGCTATTGGCTATCATAACCTGGGTCGTTTGGTTAGCTCTGGGGCTCAGTGGGTCCTTGCCATCTGACTACCTAGACATCCCAGTCGGTGGATGGAGTGAGTTGCTCCGCTCTCTCTAGTCGTGGATGTGAACTAATTAATCCTCGCCATAGTTGTGTGGTCTTTGGAGTTCGCTATCGCGGTGTTCGTAGTTGCTTGCCCTTGTGGCATCGGCCTCGCCGCACCGACTGCTCTACTCGTGGGCTCGGGCCTCGCCGCCAAACATGGCATCCTCGTCCGCGGAGGTGGCGAAGCTTTCCAAGAAGCGGCCCAGCTCGACCTCGTCGTGTTCGATAAGACCGGTACCTTGACTGAAGGAGGTGATCCCCGCGTTGTCGATGCCGAGCTTCTGTCTTCCCAGCGGCCCGGCTGGCAGCCCGAAGTCGTACTCGGCGTTGCGGATGAACTGGAGTCCGCGAGCACCCATCCCCTGGCCAGCGCGATTCGCTCCTACTGTGCGGCAAAAGGCATGCCCCAACGCGGCGCCGGGTTCGACGAGACCGCGGGCCGCGGCGTCAAGGGGAGGTTCGATGCGCTGGGCTGCGAGGCCGTCATCGGTAATGAGGCGTGGATGTTGGAGCACGGAGCGACCGTCGACGGCGCGCTGGACGCACGGCTCAGTGCCTGGAAGGCGGAGGGAAACAGCGTCGTGCTGCTTGCGCTGCGGAGGCTCGCTGCGGATTCTGCCGAGACGGAGAACAACGCGCGGTTTGACGTATGTGCCGCATTCGCGGTTGCAGACCCGCTCCGCCCTGAGGCGAGCGCGGTCGTGGCAAAGTTGCAGGCCCAGGGCGTCACCACCTGGATGGTCTCTGGGGACAACTCTGTCACTGCAAAGGCAGTCGCACAGAAGGTCGGCATACCAGAGACGAATGTCATCGCTGGTGTTCTCCCACACGAAAAGGTACGCCCCTCAACGTCGACGACTCGTGACCCTGCAGCTGACTGTGTCACAGGCCATGAAAATCCAATGGCTCCAACAAGTTGGGATGAAGAGGTCAGCGCAAGGATGGCGTCGATGGTTCAGTAGTCGACGGCTGAACAAGCGTTGCATTGTGGCCATGGTAGGGGACGGCATAAACGACGCTCCGGTAAGTTCGACGGCTCGTGGAGTACTGGGCACGTACTAATTCATCCCGACGCCAGGCACTGAGCGCAGCTGACGTGGGAATCGCCATAGGTTCAGGGAGTAAGTTCGCTCTCTCATCACCGTCTCTAAACACGGCTGACCGTGACATGTCTCCCAGGCGACGTAGCCATTTCGAGCGCGTCGTTCATCCTCGTATCATCTGAGTTGCAAAGCTTGCTGACCCTTATCGACCTCTCCCGTACCGTCTTTAATCGGGTCAAGTTCAACTTCGTACGTACTACTCCTGTTCCTTTCCAATTCCTACCTTCTAATCATTGATCATGCTTCCCTGCAAATGTAGCTGTGGGCAACCATCTACAACGCCATTGCTTTGCCAATTGCCGCAGGAGTCATATACCCCGCTTCCGGTCATCCTCGCTTGGCTCCAGTAAGTCTTTTACGCCAAGCTACCATTTCTGCAGTGCTCATACTGGTTGTATAGGTCTGGGCTTCCCTTTCGATGGCGTTATCCTCTGTTTCGGTTGTCCTTAGCTCTCTTTTGCTCAAATTATATAGAGAACCATCCATCACGCTGAACGCATAAGTCATCGTAAGACCGTTGTAACTTATGACATGTATTATAACGTCATATAGCCGCACCGCGTACCTGTAGTACCTTCTCCAATATTCATTCAACCCTGAAACTCTACCAATCACAAATTGTGCCACATTGTATCTTCACACTGCATCGCAGTAGCATGCGAATGGCAGTAGTGTGTACCCCAGAAGTTTGCGCACCACATAACACGTAAATGCACTGACTGGGATTGGATGCTTCACATGTCCTGTCAAGGTCAAAAGAACAAGAGTCATATCGGACGCCCACTTGAGAAATACGTATAGCTGTCGTTTTCGCACACGTGTGTTAAACGTCACGCGTCATGATCAAGCTCAGCCACATCGGGTATGCTTTGTATGATAGTGAGTTTGTGGGACAAGACTGCCGACAAACTCTTATTAACTGCTTCCAGTCCTCCATTTGCAAAAAAAGCCCGCCGCGGAGCTCTGCACTCTCCGTGTCAACTTCCGTGCTCGGATCCTTTGCAAATAGTTCATTACACTTGTGAGTCCGCACCAGAGCTCGAAGAAGGAACAAGGACAAGAACCACCTGGCCAGATAACAGGAACCGCAACTATGCCCTCGACTGGGCCTGCTCCCTCCGCGACTTGTAAAAATCAGAAAACGAGAGGCGCACGCCCAAGAAGCGGCAGTCCAGGTCGGCGTGCGTCTGCAGCCCCTGCACGATGGCCTGAACCTTCTCGGAGAACGTCGAGCCGTACTCGTTGATGCGGCGCAGGATGTCTGGCAGCGTGTCCGGGCTAGGCTTGCTATCGCGCAACGGACCTGTGTAGATGCCCTGGGGGGGCGTGAGCCTCTTCAGCAGACAGCGATGATCAGCACACGCACGCGCTCGTGGTCCCTCGCCGCGTCCCGGCGCGCCGATTCCGAGAGACAGTAGTTGTAGAAATCATCCTGGGAAAAGATCAGCACTCATAATGCAGTGGGCGCGGAGTAGGTCGCACGCACCGTGGCTTCGCGGAACTGAAGGATGGTTGTGAAGAGTTCCCGCACCTGGTGCAGCAGGGTCTCCTCGCGCCCCGCCTTCGCGCTGAGCAGGAGGACCTTCTTCACCATGCGGTCGAGGTAGGCGCGGTGAGCTTCAATCAACGCATCCAGGTCGCCCTCCTTCTTGTTGCAGAATTCCAGCAGAATCTTCCACGAGCACTCGATAACCTCGAGTTGACAGTAGGCCTCCATTTGACGGATGAAATGGATCATCTCCGCCATGACTATGCGGACCTGGTGCCATTCATTGTTAAGTTCTATCGGGCCAAGGAGTCAGCTGAGCAGATAGAAATCAGTAACGTGTCTACCTGGGACGCGCAGGAAGGTCCTCGCGCCACCTGCGACCCTCATCCAGCCTTTGCTGAGAGCGCTCTCGATGCGCTTGATCTTCCACAGGTGATTGAATAGCTTCAGATATTTGATCATCGCCTCGGAGTCCAAGACGGTGTCTATCGGCGCATCCACCTTGTACTCCAGCGTAAACACATCCCACCCTATTTCACCGTGGGAGTACTCCAGCATCCGCGCGTCCAGCCGACGGACGACGTCCGGGGGGTCATACTGGGCGCTGGACTGCCGGATGGCCGTCTCGAGGGTGGCCGTTAGGTTGTGGCGATAAAGAGTGTTGGCCGGTCGAGATAGGTTTGGGCTGCAGCAACACCTGCCAGTCAGTACGAATGGCGTGTGAGACGGTTACATACGACGACGCACGCCAAGGACTCCATTAGCTGATCGGCGAAATCGCCATGTCCGAGGAGCAGGTACTGCTTAAGCGCACGGAGATGGTGTAGGAGCCCGTACTTTTCAAAGAAGATGTCGAAGAGGCGACGGCTGGCGATCTGGTACGCGGTGTCTATGGACCGCTCAAGACCCGCGATATCGCTATATTGTAATGCTGCCCAGGGTCAATGTCCGCGCCACGAAGAGAAATTCATTACAACCCACTGCCGCCGGTGTTGCTCAACTTCTCCCGCGTCGCCACCCAATCACTATCCTGACAGCTGTACCTAATGAAATTCAAACTTTTTCCGGTGGAAAAGATCTGCAACTGCTGAGACAGGGGCGCGCGAATAATTGCAGCGGGACAGACCTTGCGACCAAAGGCTTCCCCGACAAAAGAGGGTAGCATCTCCTTGCGGAACTGATACTTGCCCTCCCATAGCTTGAGACCGACTTCACGCTCGCCCGAGATGTCTTCGCTCTCGCCGCCGAAACCTCCGAAACCGCCGAAACCGCCGTCGCTAGCCAACTGGCCAGTTGTCGACGACTGTTGCACATACTGCATATGTGCAAGCTGAGGATCGACGGCCACGAAGAACTCCGAAAACGGGTCATTCAGCTCTCCTGAGAACAGCCATCTGTGCAGGGTCGCGAAGAATGGTTTGGATACCTGGTGGAACCTTGTTACGGATACGTCCGAAATGACACTGAAACAGCCCACCTCCTCTAGAAGCTGATCTGTGAACTTGCGGACGAATGGATCTCCGTTGTCGGCATACCCATGGATCAGGTTCACTAGGGCGCCACCATGGGCATCTGTTGCGGGTGAGGTGCTGGGAAATGCGGGTTTACGAGAGGGACAGACCTCTAGCGCCCTCAACACAGACACTCATCATTCGCATCCGCAGCCGCCATTCTTGTATCCAGACATCCAGACGTTTGAGCGTGAGTTTGGTCTCTTCTTCGCGACCGTGTGCACTGGGATCGTCGGCGATGTCCTCGGAACCCTGGCTTGCGGCCATTTGCGACTCTAGAACCGCGATGAGCCGGTAGTACTCAGTGAGCTGTGATTGAAGATGGTGGCAAAGACTCTGCTCGATCATCCCGATGCCGGTCTTCCCGTCGCGCCCGTTGACGAAAGAATCGACACGGATGTAGAGGTATCCGACCTCGGCCAGTCGGTGTATAAGGGTCCTCGTTGGCGCAGGTATTATACATCGCTGTAAGACATGTGAGTCAATCGTACGCCCATCAGCATAAATAGGTGCTGACCGGGTCTTCTTTGAAGGTGAGCTGGTTTGGGTCGGGATCCTTGATTGAAGTGAATTGTACATGTTTACCCGAAATTCCCTGCAAAAGAAATAGGGTATCACGCAGTAGCAATGTCTCTGAAAGGTGTGGACGATCTAGAGAGACCTCAAAACGAGAAATCTACCGGCAGGGAACGTGTGGGCCCACCAATCTTGGCGCGATATTCGCGAAGGATGTCCGCCCTTGTTTTGCCCTTTAACTGACGTCCGGGTTGTGGAGAAGATTGGGCAGGTGTTGTAGAACCAGACCTATGTCTAGACTGAGGGCGCGGGGGTGGGGGAAGGGCCAGTGCTGGTAACGGGGCAGGACTGCGGGCTGAGGTGGGTGGTGTGGCTCCTAAAGCCTGCAAGAAAGATAACGAGGCATGCTTTCTGGAGAGTACCGGCTAAAGCGGGTTAGCATTCGCGCTTCAGACGCTGGCACGCCCCTACTCACCTGTTCTAGTAGCCGTGCTAGGAGGTTCGAGAACCTCAGAGCAGGGACGCCATTCGGGGATGTACGAAGCACTAGTAATCGAGTTGAGTGGCAAAGTGGGGTGAAATTTCGGCTGGCACAAACGGTGTCGTTTAATCGAGTCTGCGAGATGGCCAATGTCGGCCTCAGAGCTCTGCCCTATATGACTTGACGCGTGTTTAGAAACAAATCACGGCGAACAAGACGCGCGCCGCTTTCTGATAGGGGGTGTAATTTACCTGCTGATTATTTCGTTGCAGTGCGCAACGAGCTCGTCTCTGACGCTGTGGTCTTGCCTGGCGTGGGGCACGAGCGAGCAGACGAGCGACTCGAGGTTGGAGGCCATGGCCAAGTTCACCAGTCGGGCGCGGCGACGCGATCGTGGGTGTGCCACAGCCGGTGACCGGCAGACTCCGGCCGAGCGCCGAGCGCCGGGATGGAGACGCCCGTGCCTCCGGCAAGAGCAAGAAGGGAACCTGAGCTTGGCGGTAGCTATAGGTTCGTGTTACCCACAGTCTCGTCCTCCCGTATGGGCCGGCTGAAAATTCCACTCTGTTAGGACTGCACCCGCCGTGTGCCATCTCTGCGCTAGTGCAACTGCCGAGGTAGGGCCCTGATGCACGTATCGTTCACACCCGCCCCGATGCCGCGAGATGCTAGGCCAGGGGACACCTCTTCCATCAGTCGGGTCAATCGCACCCAGCGTATCTCCTCGGACTGTCCGACCAGCTGGCAGGGCTGCTATATGAGAATCACGCCTCTGTCCACCTTTCTAACGCTTTCCGGCTCTCAGTCTGAGCCGGGTGTGTGGTCCGCCGTGGCGCCGTCCATCGCGCTCATGAGGTAAATCCGGTCTCCCCACTCCGACTGGCATCTTCCCCCAATACTTACACTGGCCTCTCCAGGCCTATATCACTCCGAACCTTCTGCCAGCCCGTCCAACTACCCTCTGCTCCCCGTCTTGTACACGCCGCCGGCGGTTACTGACTATTCGTACAATATGGTTTGGCGGGCAGAGCGCACCCATGAGGAATGTGCGTACCGCCCGTCGCCGCGTTGTTCTACTCATCAATATCCCGCCACAGGTGACAGGATCCTTTGCGGGCCAGAAATGCCCCACGAAATGGAGACCCGTCTTGTGGATGGTAGGCTGCAGCGGGTGTACAAGAATTTGTGGCCGTCCCTCCGCAGCTTCTGGATGTGGGCGTCCTCAGAATATGCCGACAAGACGTATGTCGTCTACGGTGACCAACGGCTGACGTTCGGTCAAGTCTTCCAACGCTCTGTTCGTGCCGCGGCTTTGTTCGCCACACGGTTTCACGTTGCCAAAGGGGACCGGGTGGCGATCTGCGCGCGAAATCTTCCCGAGTATCTCGTGGGGTATTGGGGGTGCCACCTCATCGGCGCCGTTTCAGTCCTTGTGAACGCGTAAGTTGCTACATCCTGCCGCCTTCTCTTGCCTGTTACAAACCGTGAACAGGTGGCTGCCTGCAGAACCTCTGCTTCACTGCCTGACGCATACCGGCAGCAGGCTCATCCTTCTAGATAGCGAGCGGGCGGACCGGATAGCCTTCGCGCTGCCCAGGCTACGCAGTGCGGGTGTCGACGGCTTCCTTGTATTTGACGCTCCGGGCCGTGCATCAAAGTGGGAAGGCATCGAGGTCTGGGAGACCGCGGTGCAGTCATGCGTGCATGGTTCTCAAGACTTTCTTGGCCATGGACCCCAGATCGAACCCGAAGACAACGCGACCATTATATTCACTTCTGGAACGTGCGTACCGCTACTTCGTGGGCTGCTGCATCCCCTCACTTCGATCTATATCAGCACGGGCTTGCCGAAGGGAGTGCTATCTACACAGCGCCAATTCTTGACCAATCTTCGGAATGTTTGTGGTTCGACATGCTCATGGAAGTCTAGCTTACCAATTACGGGTAGGGCACTGTGGCAGCTAGTCGTGCGACTCTCAGGCAGGGTGGTGATATCCCTACTACGCCGCAAGGTCCTCAAAGGGCCTTGTTAGTTTCTGTCCCATTTTTCCACGTTACTGGAATGACCAGCCTTTCGGTAAGGCGTTCTGCCGTTGTTCGTGGCTTTGATAAGCTACATCGGTGGTATTAGATGCTAGCTACCGCGGGGGGCATGAAGATAGTATTGATCAGGAAGTGGGATCCGGTTGAAGGTTAGTAACTGTTTATGTGGGGTACTTCGTGCTTACAATGGTGTAGCCGTTCGGTACGAGAGCTGAAGGTCAGCAAGTGGGGTCTTGTGTACTAAGCTTTCACTTGACAGCCTCATCAAGACAGAAAACGTTCGGGTGGCCGGGGGGTAGGTCCGTTAGGCTTATATTGCGTCGAAGCCTGAGCTCGTATTCCAGGGTCCCATCTATGGTCTCGGATATTGTAGACAAGGCCGCGGCAGGAGAAGATGTCCAGATCGAAACGCTCCTGTTTGGGGGCACTGCAGCTCCCGGTACACTTCCCAAGAGAGCCAAGAAGGTTTTCCCAAATACCATATTGTTCGTCTGTCGCCCCAAAGTCAGGTCACCTGGCTCAAACCCAAGTTTCTTTGCAGGAGCCAGGCCTATGGGATGACCGAGACCAACTCCATCGCGATTGGAATAGCCGGAGAAGACTACAACGCACGCCCAACCAGCGCGTGCGTACCCATCCACGTCACGACTCGGACTCTATTGCTCCGCTCACGGTTCTCTTCTCACACAGGGGCCGTCCATGTCCCGTCAACGATCTGGTGATAATGGACAAGGGTGTCGAGGCCCCAGCAGGGCAGGTCGGCGAGATCTGGCTGTGAGTTATGGCCCCATGCGCTGTAAATTTCATGTCAGCTGACGTAAGTCGAAGACGAGGTCCGGATATTATGAAGGGGTACTGGGAAGATGCAGGTATGCAATAGTAATCGCCAGTCATGCTTTCCCGTCCGAACGCTCAACACGACCCTGCACAGAGGCCACGGCAAGGACCATAACTCGGGATGGGTGGATCCGAACGGGAGACCTCGGATATGTGGACTCCGAAGGCTTCTTATATGTCTGTGACAGAAGTGAGGGGGACGTTCTACCCCTAACGACATAATCACTGACAGCTCCCGCAGTAAAGGATATGATCATACGGGGAGGCGAGAACATCGTGAGTGCTCGTGCTCATTGATCCGTAAGCTTACCAATTGAACTGAGCTCATACCCTGAAGGCTTCTGTCACCGTCGAAGATGCGCTGTATTACGACGAACGCCTTGCGGAGGTGGCGGCTGTCGGTGTTCCTGATGAGAAGCTTGGGGAGCTCGTTGCCGCTGTGGTCTCGATTAAACCGGCTCACCATGGACAAGTCCAGGAGTCTGAGCTAATCGAACTCGCTCGGAAGAGGTGTGCATGACGTCTTGCATCCGACGTGATAATTCATCTGTGTTTTCATAGGCTTCCTTATTTCGCGGTCCCTGTTATGATTATTATCCAGGAGGAACCATTCGGTCAATCCCATTTGCCTTCCCGCTCCGACATTGGTCTAATTTTATATTTAGAACTCACGCCATCCGCAAAGATCATCAAGGCTCCGCTGCGCAAACTTGCTGCTCGAGAGTGGGAGAAGAGGAAGGGAGAAGCTGTAGGTGCTCGACTGTAGTGGCGCATATCCCCGCCACCTTAGCTCAAACAGTCACATGCGTAGTATGTTTGCTGTCTTGTCCTGTCTGACACTGTAATACGATACATCATGCCCCAAATTTTGGATCCTCCTTGTATCGTGCGCAATGTTCTTTGTAGATCAAAGGAGCAAAGCGCGCTGGTTTCGTTCTTGACTTTCCCAAACCAGCGGTGCACGATCGGGTGCTGTGTGATGTGATAACCGTGTAGCGCCCGCGGTGGCCGCGCGCAAGCCTGACGTCGAGCAGCACTTGTTCCTCGCCGTCTACAGCGACCTCAGGACTGTCGCGGAACAGTCTGTCGTTTGTGTTTGCTGTCCCTTCCATTCATCTCCGCCCGCGCGGTTTCACAATCCCTCCTAACTCCCTCCTTCGCGCCTGGTGTATCACGATTTCACGACTTACCCACGACCATGGACCGCACACACTCGTTTTCAGGAGGACAGAAACCCTCCTCTTCTGCGGGGGAGCCTTTTGGCTATCAACAGAGACTATTAGCACGTACATCCTCGCGTGCGGGAGGTACTCTGACAAGGTCAGGCTCTCAGACCGCCAATGCCATCCTTAACAATCCTACTGGTGGAAGGCGCTGGACCCCGGGGCATCGCGTTGGGCAAAGTTTGGACGCGGTCAAGGGGAGGTTCGAGGAGCGGACGAGGTCGGAGACTATTCCAGAACAAACAGGATCGTCGACCGACACGAAATTGGAAGGCAGTAACTTGACGGATAGTCCAACATCAGCTTCAGACACAGGGTTCAGGTCGCGATATGCTGAACTACTAGCTCGCACCCCTACGCGCAGGAACACGGTGGCCGACGTCGACAGGTCGAGCACCCCGAAGCGGTACACTCTCCCTGATCCAATTATTGCTGCCCCTTTGTCGCCAAATACAACAGGGGTTACGATCGAAAGCCCCGACGACTCCCCATCGACCTCCGACCTCCACCGTATCCGTCTACCAGTCACATCGCCGTTGGACGTATCCCCCAAGCGTCACAGTCAATATTCGGTGCCCCTGCGAGACGATGATATCCCTGACACGCCCTCGTCTATTAGATTCCACCGCGCGCGAGCACTTGAGGCCCTCGACGCGGCCTCCACAGGGTCATCTACGGCCTCAGACGCGACATCGTCGTCTTCCCTCGCGTCTTCGTCATCTAGAATGACTTTCGACACTCCGGCTAGTAATAATCTCAATCGACGACCAACTTCGCTCTACGGCGGCCAATATTCCACTACGTCATCTCCCACCAAGTATCCCTTCACCCCGCGTCCCCGCTCGCATACTGCGTCAGCACGAACATCCCCGGCACCTGACTCTCCTGGTAGGCAGGCTGTCCCGACCTCGTCTACTGCATCTACGTCCACGATTGCCTCTCCTGTCATGGCTCCTAAAACGTACCGAAGTTCATATATGAAGTCGAAGACGCCCAAGCTTCCCGATTATCTCACCGCCGGCAGGAGGTTGGGGCGGCATCTCCCCCGCATTGCGAGCGGAGAAGTCCAAGACGACTTCCCATCGGGCGAAAAGGTGGATGAAGAGCCTCCGCCTCCCGCGCCACATCCTGAACCCCGCGATGACTGGCAGACCAGGCGGGCAGAGAGGGCCAAACGCACGCAGAGCGAAGGCCGGATAGAGCGTCCGTCGTTTGCAGACAAGCTTCCGCCGCGGGACAGCAGCTACGCTGGTGTGGGGGAGGGGGAGGATGTCGTGGGCATGCGGGGACGGCTGCGTCTGTCGCGCGATATGACGCCGAATACTCCAGCCTCGCCGTTGCCCTCTGCAAGACTGACTCGTGGGCTTTGGGCAGACGCACAGCGGCATCTGCTACAAGCTTATGAGTATCTTTGTCACGTCGGTGAGGCTCAGCAGTGGATCGAGGGTTGCCTGGGCGAGGAGTTGGCCTTCGGTGTTGTAGAGATGGAGGAACGGATGAGGGATGGTGTCGTATTGGCGAAGCTAGTACGCGTATTTCAAGGAGAAGGGGCCGTGCGCATCTATGAGGCGAGTCGCGCTTCCGAGCCCCGTCATTTGCCAGCTCACATTACGACTCCAGGCACCCAGACTTAACTTTCGACATTCGGACAACATCAACGCATTTTTCAATTTCGTGCGACACGTAGGGCTGCCAGAGGTTGGTGTTTAACCCTTATTTCTCGCAAACGTGTCTTCCTAATTATTGGACACTTAGAGCTTCATATTTGAGTTGACTGACCTGTACGAGAAGAAGAACTTCCCGAAAGTTGTATACTGTATCCATGCACTGAGGTAGGTCGCACTTGTCTTGTGCTCTGACTGCATCTCAACAATTTGTAGTCACCTTCTCGCTCGACGAGGCCTTGCTCAGAAAATCGGAGACTTACTTGGTCAACTACAATTCTCCGATGACCAGTTACTAAAGACGCAGAAGGGATTGAAGGACTCGGGTGTCGCCTTGCCTAACTTCGGCAATGTGGGAAGAGAGCTTGCCAAGGAAATCAACGAAGAACCTGAGGAAGAAGTAGAGACCGACGATGAACGTATGACATGTTCGTTATTACACTAAACAAAAGTATACTCACGCTACTTCAGGCCGCGATCGACTTCTCATGGAAAACGAGAGTTCTATCATCGCGGTGCAGACGCTGGCTCGCGGTTTCCTGGCAAGGAAGGCACAGGCTACGCAGCGCGCTCGCCTGAACCTCACAGAACGCTATGTCCCCAAGCTCCAGGCTCTAGCCCGCGGTGCTCTCGTTCGCTCTCGTCTTGCTGAAGAGCGGGAGGAGCGTGCCGACTTGGGCGACTGGATAGTATCGATCCAGTCCCATGCACGAGGCACACTTGTCAGACGGGACTGGCAGCAGCAGCTTCGCAGGATTCATAGTTCCGTGCGCTTCATTATCAAGGCGCAGGCGCAGGCTCGAGGCGTGATTCAACGGCGGCGTTTCAAGAAGCTGCTGAGCGCAATGCAGAGTTGCCAGCCAGCAGTTACCAAGCTGCAAGCATTCGCACGCGCACGGCTGGCTAGGAACTTGCACAAGGAGGTGGCGAAAACCTTCTCGGGCCCCGTTCTCATGGAGTCTATCATTCCATTCCAAGCCTGTGCTCGTGGTGTTCTAGTACGACGCCGGATTGGTCGCCAACTGGGCACACTCGACCAGTTCGTTTCTAGTATCACTCTCCTTCAAGCGCAAGCAAGAGGAGTGCTGATTCGTCGAAGTATCGGACGACAGCTTGCCAAGCTAGACGATTTGAACGACGTGATCATGCGGATACAGGCAGCAGCGAGGACGTATCTCGCCCGCAAGCGTTTACTTAACCTCATTCGCGCTCTCCGTAAGGCTACCCCTTCTGTCACCGCTGTGCAGTCCGTCGGTCGCGCCTACTTGGTGCGCAAGCAGCACGAAAAGATGATGAAGGCCATGGCCGAAGTCAAGGTCGTGAAGGCGGTAGGCAATCTTCAAGCATTTGCCCGTGCTGCGTTGGCACGCAAGAAGCACCAGGAACAGAGCAAGCAGCTCGAATTCGTTGAACCTGACGTTGTTGGTTTCCAGGCCGCAGCCCGAGGCGCACTAGCTCGTATGGAGTATTTCGGCTGGCGAGATTATCTTCACAGAAGTCACCCACACGCGACGATCCTGCAAGCTATGCTTCGAGGAGTGATGCAACGGCTCAAATTCCAGGCGAAACTTCGACACTATCGCGAAAACTTGGACAAGGTCATTCAAATTCAGTCGCTTTTCCGCGCCAAGGAAACTCGCGAACAATACCGCCAGCTAACCTTGGGTTCAAATGTTACCGTCGGCACGATCAAGAACTTTGTGCACCTCCTGGATAATTCCGAGGGCGACTTCCAAGAAGAGCTAAAGCTCGAACGTCTCCGACAAGAGGTTGTCAAGCGTATTCGCGAAAATCAAGCCTTGGAGAGCCACGTGGACGAACTCGACGTCAAGATTGCCCTCGTCGTCCAGAACGTCAAGAGCTTCGACGAGCTTATCCGAGCTCGACGCAAATATGGCGCCGAGAACGCTGCAGTGCACGCCTCTCGCGCGTCGGTTCTGGCAGCCCACGGCGACCCCTTCGCAGGTCCGAGCACATTAGACCATGCCGCCAAGCGCAAACTTGAGCTGTACCAGCAGCTGTTTTACCTCCTGCAAATCAAGCCAGACTACCTCTCTCGGCTATTTACTCGCATCACAAACGACAAGAATCTCGAGAAGCATCGGAAGTTGGTCGAACGGGTCACCTTAACCTTGTTCGGATATGGACAAGACCGTCGAGAGGATTATCTCCTACTCAAGCTGTTCCAGGCAAGTGACTCCTCCGGAACCGTATGACTTTCAGCGACCAACTTTACTTTCTGTAGGCTGCGATACAAGAGGAGATAAAGACGGCTTCGAGTATTGAAGAGGTCATCACCGGCCATCCCATGTTCATAAGTCTCGTCGTACATTACGTGCGTCCTAAGCAGTCGGTCTACGTACGTGAAACTCTGCAAGGCGTCATTCGTGAACTTGTTGAATCTGGGGAAGACATTGATCTGGAGGCTGATCCCAGCATCGTAAGTGTTCGCATCATCATCATATGAGTGCTTTCCCCTCACGGCGCATCAGATCTATCGCACCAAAGTTGACATAGCGGAGACTCGGTCTGGCATAGCTAGTGAGAAGCCGAAGAACATTCAGTTCCGCGAGGCGCTTCAGGACCCCGATACTCGTGCGGAATACATTCGCCGTAGGTTTTGGTGCTGCTCGTGCCGCTGTATGACTTACACCTATGACAGATCTACAATTGCTGCAATGGTGGACAGAGCACTTCGTGACCGCTCTGACACAGTCTACGACTAAAATGCCGTATGGTATGCGATACATAGCCCGCGAAACCCTTTTGTCTGTGAAGGTAAACTTCACATTATGCATGCCTCGACGGGCAGGACACACTAATGAGCGCCACAGGAACGTTTCCCCGGCCATCCAGATGAGTTATACGCTGCATGCATCGCAAGATTGGTGTATTATCGGTACATCAACCCTGCTATTATGTGAGCGACTGGTTATGCCATCTCCTGATGTTCAAAACCCAACAGCCATCCAGGACGCCTGAAACATTCGACATCGTATCGGAGACAGTCAACGTTGAAACACGCAAGAACCTTGCTCAGGTGTCCCGTGTGCTCACTCAAATCTCCAGCGGATATGAATACGGTGATGAAAATCCTTGTTATGTTCCCGTCAACGAATATGTGAGAACAGCCATCCAACAAATGACTTCGTGGTTGTTTGAAGGTAGGCGATAGTAGTACGTATGCTACATGTTCACTAATCTCGTCATTTAGTCTCTAACGTTTCGGATGCTGAGACCTACTACCACGCGCATGAATTCCTGGACGCGACTGTGCAGCCCAAGTCAATTTTCATCTCACCAAATGAAGTCTACAATATGCACTCGCTACTGTCACAGTACCTCGATGACTTGGTGCGTACCTTCGAAATGGAAAGTTGTGCAATACTGAATACCCGTAGGCGCCAGGGCGTGAGGACATTCTGCGTGTCATTCTGCAAGAGCTAGACGGTGTTCCGAACGTCGGCAACGATGAACTTCACGAAGCGCGGGATGCCGCCATCGAACTCCAGCTGACAAATAGGTTCGCTCATGTGAAAGGTGTGTTCTATAAGCTCGAGGCGCAGCTCTACAGATTCACATATCCGTAGATCCGGGTGCGGATGAGAAAGCGATCTGGGTCCAGGCGAAGCGAGCCGTTCTCGCCATACTCAGGGTTCAGCCGGCGAAGGACCTGGTCGAATCTCTCATGCAACCGGTGACTGAGGAGCATGAGACGGCGTGGGAGTCCATCATCGAGGAAATGGAACGCGAACAGTACAAGCAACAGCGGCGCATGCCGTCGACTACCCACGCTGACACTGCATATCGCCTCGAGGACATTCGATCGTGAGTAGATGTTGATCCAAATGAGCATTAATTCGCTCACTATCGAGTAGGATGACCTTCCGCGAGGTCAAGGCTCATGCCATATTTTACTTACTTGAACTGGAGAAACGTGGCAACATATCTCGCATGGACGGATATCAAGGTGTGCTGAACGCCATCGCTGGCGATGTCCGAAGCAAGAATCGGCGCCGAATCCAACGACAGAACGAGAAGGAAAGCATGGAAGAAGCCCTGAAGTATCTCGGAGAGAGGAAGAAATACTACGAGGAGCAGATCAACAGCTACCACAACTATGTTGAGACCGCTATGCACACGATGCAACGAGGGAAAGGGTGAGTGATACTCAGTTCTTGATAGGATACCGCTGACGTTTGGTGCAGGAAGAAGCGTGGTTTTGTCCTCCCTTTCACTAAGCAGTACTTCCACTTGCGCGACCTGCAAAAGTCTGGCAAGACACCTCAGTTCGGTTCGTATAAGTATAGCGCTCAGCACTTCTATGACAAGGGTATCCTCCTCTCGATCGATCAATACTCTCCTCGACAGTTCGACAAGATTGACATAGTACTGTCCTCGAACGAAGTCGGTGTATTCACTGTCGAAATCTACAACAATACCTTGGGTATCACGAACCGAGTCGCCCACGCCGAGGTCAAGATGGAAGACCTACTTCAGGCCCAGTTTGAGAATCGGGCATCGTTTTCATTATTCAACGGCCTTGCGAAGTTCAATCTCAACCTACTGCTCTGGCAGATTAACAAGAAGTATGTTGTGTCAAGTTGCTCTCGCTTTCAACGAAGTGCTAATGCAGATCCAGGTTCTATGTCTGATTTATATTATTATTAACCTCTCGCTCTCACCTTCATGACCGTCACGATCGCATCCATGTCTTGTATTCACTAGCACGCATTTATTTGCTCGCATGCTCACATGTATCTTGCCATTTCTTCATAATCATCAGCCAATGTTTGAAATTGTTACGCGGATAGAGGTATTATGAAAGTTGAGCAAGTGCCTACTGCGTGAGTGACCAGCAGTCCGCTGGACCCCAAGCTGACTTTGATCGCCTTGAATTTCCTTTTTCGGACGTGGCGTCGGCGCCACACCGAGTTGCATGCACACTTGCGGCGAACGGCCGAACGGGCTGCTCATATTTGTGCAAAAAAAGATCTGTTGTACAAACATGCAAAATAAACTCAGAGGGTGAATCGGAAAGCAGGCGAGCGATCTCCTATGGGGGCGCGAGTCTTGCCGGTGTCCCACAATTCCTGGTACTTCTCGACCATGCCGTCTCGGCGTCCTTCTGCGCGAGCCTTGTTCTCGTACCAACAGTACGCGCTGGATGATTTATAAGATATAGAGTCTAGCTAAGATGTGCGAGGTTTGACGTACACGTTGAGGGCTACGAAAACCCAGGCTGCAGCCACAAACCCGAGCACGATACTATGGCCCGTTTTGTACTGAGGGGCTTGATCTTGGAGTGGAAAAGATTGAAGTATACGGGTAAAATTGGTGAGAAGGCTTACTAGACGTATACGCGAACGTCGCAACGAAGCCGCTAATTGTGACATCAGGTAAATGTTCAAAATACAGGACAGCACAAGACGCACCCGCAATTAGCAATGGCTAGTTGAAGTGCTACAGCGGTGGCCTTCTTGTAATGACCTGCGCAATTGTTTGGAAGTATGGAGAGTATACATGGTCCACAGGGATAACTAAGCCAATAGTAAGACTAGTGGCGGATGGTAATATTCGACGAACTTACATGCCAGTAGCGATGAGGTGGACTAATAAATTAGCATGTAATCAGTAAGATTGCAGAAAGGGGACGAAATAAAACACCGACTGGCTACATATCGTTGAAGGTTGTTCTATAGGTAAGTGACTCAGGTTCAAGTGCGGTCACCTACACAACTAGGCCAACACACCTTCGCAACTATGGCAAGAATATATCCTGCGGACCGTGTGAAATTCATGTCTTTATAGGAAAAATATGGTCACTTACCAGCCATAGCGATGGGCAAGAATAACAGCATGAAAGGCCCGCGCGTTTTCACTTTATCGCTAAGGACCGCAACAACGACCGTGAAAACAGCGGCGGGTACGTAAGGTGGAACTGCAAGGAAGAGATGAGTGTCCCACAGTGTGAAAGTTCTGCACATAGTAGTACCTGTGTGTAGCTGCGCCTCTTCGCCTTCGAACCCGAGGCCGTTTACAATCGTGGGGCTACAGCAATACAATTCATATCCAGGAACGAATGAAATCACCGAACTCTTACCTAAACAGCGAGTAGCTGTACAGACTGACAATGATGCCCATGTATGCAAACGCTGTGAGCCACACCTGGATGTCCAAGCATCCTACAATTCCCAACGGTAAGCCGTAACGAGAAAAAGCTTTTAGTCTGCGCTCACCTCTCACAATCTCTCTCCATTCGAATGGTTCATCTTCCTGGTGCACGACAATGACTTGAGCCTCGTGTGCCTCAATGCGAACTTCTCCTTCCTTCTCCAGGTCGCCTACAACATGCTCAGGGGCGGTGATCTTCTGCGCAGGTTCCGAGAGCGGCGCCCCGGCGGTGACAGACTGCGCCTGCCGGAATCTCCATACTATTCCGTTGCACCAGTCAGAATTGATGCAGGACCAACAGCACAGCCGTCACGCGACTACTCACTGACGAAATTCCGCTCCTCGTGGGTGAAGAATTTGGCAGACTGGAGGTCCGCGGGCATCGTGAGCCAGGCGATGATAGCGATGATAATCGTCGCGATGCCCTCCAAGATGAATATCCAGCGCCAGCCGGACAGGTTGCCGATGCCATCCATTTTGATGATGACCGAGGCGAGGAGACCTGAGGCGGCCGTCGCAGCCAGTCGTCAACGGCTAGATTTGAATCTAGGATGACTCGTCTCACCTCCGAAAGCACCGGAGAGGGATGCAGAGGCATAGAAGATGCCGACGCTAAATTGAATTATGGGGGGCGTGAGAGACCATCGAAGCATACATAACGACGCGGAACAGACCGTTGCTGCAGCTCATGCGGCTTGTATAGGGTACTGAGGTAGAGTATCTAGCGATATTTTGAACATGAGTGTTGGGCCCCGGACACGTCGGCTTCGAGTTGGTAACATACAATGCCTGGAAGCAAGCCGCCCTCGCAGAGCCCGAGGAAAAATCGGATGGCGACGAGGCCGGAAAAGCTGTTGACGATGCCTGTAAGCGTCGTGACGACACCCCAGATGGCCATTAGGAAGGGTAGCCATCGGCTGGGTCGCAGCTTCTTGAGCACCCAATTGGAGGCTGTTGATGTGATGCAAGGGTAAGGCAGGTGATCATAGTCGACACAAAGTAGAGACTCACGGAGTTCTACGATGATGTAGCTGCTAGGTATCAGATAAAGTTACCGGATAGTGCCCAACCAACTTACGACACATAGAACACTACCGGCCATGCCGGTCAACAACACACGCACGTCAGCTTGAAAAATGAGAACGCGACTTACCTGCGAGCGCTGTGTTAAACTGGTTACCGTGCAGGTGGGTGTCATTATCCAAGCCAGCGATTCTTCGAACGCGCGGAGTGATGAGCTCAGGCAGTTGCAGCGGAGAAGACAGGTGGACTGACTTAGCATTGCCGATGTTGGATCTATCGATGAAGTTCGCGAGCCAAAGCTACGGCAAAGTTCGTCAAGGAAGACGTTTCAGCACATGGATAGGGAGCGCGAGCGCACCAAGGCCAAAGCCGGCAAAACATGAGTATCAAGCTTCCAGAGGACCCTCTTGGTCAAGGCCTTGCTCTTCACGGGGTCCGAGAACTCCGCTGGGGCGTGCTCTACAGTCGACATCGTGACCGTAGTAGACAAGAGGAGGGTCTCTCGGGTGTACGGGGATGGTCGTCTCTCACTTTAGGTACCGAGTTATGCTCTATACCAGATATCCGGGCCTGCTCAGGTGAGCAAAGGACATCTCGATCTCAGGCTGTCCCGCCCGGGCTACACCACTGTGTAGGCAGCCGTTGCAGAAACGAGTAGCCGGGCCATACATAGCACCCCGTTTCATCAAGGCTCAACAGTGGAAGCTACGCAAAGACCGGCTACGGCGGGAGTAAGAGGCCTCTGCTGACCAGAACGGTATGCAGTGCACGCACCCATTTGCGAAGGATTCCAACGTGCGGGCGCAAAAACGGCGAAGCACAGCTGTATTCCGTAAGTTCGTAGCGTCATGCTGGTGCCGGACATGTGCTTCCCATGTCTCCGTGTGTATTGCGAAGTGCCGGGGAGGGTCATGGGTCGCGTTCAAGCATCAATTTCGCCCACTGCGGGCGGCGGGCACTGATGAGAGACATCCTTTTGGTATAGAGCAATGATACTCGACTATACTTCGCAGGAATCTCCCACACCAAACCAGTCAACGGACTCGGATAACTGGCAAGCTTTGATGATGGCCCTGACAAGAATAAATGTGAGATTGGGAAGACGCAGAGAAGGCGGGGTGTGTGCTGTATTGATCAAGTATGTAGATTGACTATTATTATACTGAGAAGTACACACCTACGGTGCCGCGTCGGTTGGGAAGAGAAGTGTTGTCGTGGCGAAAGCGAAGGGAGAGGGTGGAAATTGTGGGAACAACATACGAGATACTGAGCGCCTGCTCTCGTGGCCGCGGTTTCTTCCTCTTTCGGCAGTGTGGCGGGGCGCCGGTTACATAATCCATTTCACGTGGTCCATTCCACGCTTCTGGACACTCGCGCTGCTCCTTCAAGCTCGTCATTTGCTCGTCTGGGGGTATGTCCGTTCCATTTATACCTACTGTCCCACCCCCACTTCCACCAGGATGGACAGAACACAGGGGTATGTAGACTCCACTACACACCAATGCAAAATTAACCTCTCTTTTAGGTCCAAACGGACAGCCATATTATTTCAATGCTGTCACCCAAGAATCCACCTACAGTAGGCCGCTGCCCGCGTTCCCCGTAATTCCAGGCCAAATACCAGTGGCCCAATCGGCAAAGAAAAAGGAGAAACCTCGAGTGAAGACACCAATACCGGGTACTGATTGGATACGCGTTGAGACTACGGAGGGCAACATATTCTACAGCCATAAAGTCGAGAAGCGGAGTGTCTGGACAGTGCCGGAAGAGATCAAAGAGGTGGTGGAGCAGCTCGAGCGCGATGAAGAGGAGCAACAAAGGCAAAAGGCTTTGAGGAAGGAAGAGGAAGCGCGGGAGGTGGAGGAAGTGAAGCAGCAGGCAATCGAGAGAATGAAGGCAGAGGCGAAGGGGAAGGGGAAAGCGGTCAAACGGAAGGTCGAGGAGGTGGTTCCGGTTGATGAGGTGGTCATATTGAAGAAGGCCAAAGTGGATGAGGAGGATGGAGACTCTGAGGACGCGGAGGGCGAAGAGGACTCCGATGACGATAGTGACATGGAGGATTGGCAAAGGGAGGCGGCCGCACAACTAGCTGCCGAGGCTGAAGAGGAGAAGCGGAAGCAGGAAGAGGCCAAGAAACAAGAAGCTGAGGAGGAGAAAGAGAGAATCAAGGCTGAAGCCGAAGCACAGAAGAAGAAGGCCTTGAACATGCCTCAAAGGGTTGACCTCTCTTTGGATGAAGCGAAAGCTCTCTTCAAGGTGAGCTCCGTCGTGTACACTTGCACATGGCATATCTCACGTATATTCCCAGACACTGCTACGCGAAAAGGACGTGAACCCGCTACATCCTTGGGATACGTCGCTACCCCTGTTTGTCAATGACCCACGTTACGTCTTACTACCCTCTGTCTCCACTCGTAAAGAGGCTTTCGACGAATACTGCCGCGATCGGGCTCGGGAACTTCGTCAAAATAAGGTAAAGCAGGAGAAGAGGGACGCAAATCCCAAAGAAGAGTTCGAGGGGTTGCTCAAAGAAGAAGTAAAGAGCACTCGTACGAGCTGGACAGAATGGCGACGGCAATGGAAGAAGGACCGCCGATTCTACGGCTGGGGCAAGGACGATCGCGAACGCGAAAAGCGTTTCAGGGAATACTTGAAGGAGCTGGGCGAGAGTAAGCCACCTTGCTATCATTCTACCTTCATAATGTTTATATGTCATAGAGAAACGTGCCGCCGCCCAGAAAGCAGAAGCCGAGTTCTTCGCACTGCTCAAAGAAAGCGGTATTGCTACATCGGGCGCAGTATGGAAAGACGTACGTCCGAACCAGCGTGCCGTGGGGAATGAGACCTAATTTATATTTTAGGTCAAGAAAGGGATTGTCGACGACCCTCGATATGACGCCGTCGGGTCATCGTCTCTTCGAGAAGAGCTTTTCAATACCTTTCTCAAAGCTCGCGGCACTACGACAGCATCTACCTTCGAACCCGGACAAGTCCAGCCGGCATCGGAAGGCGCAGATTACGAAGACGTGGACGACGTGGAGAAAGAGCGTAGAAAGCGGGAAAGAAAGGAGCGTGCAGTCAAAGAGCGCGAGGACAAGATCAGAGCGGAGCGGAGCAAACTCGACGCCGAGATTGACAAGAGCAGGTCAGGTCTCAATAAGGAGGAGGCCGAACGGGAGTTCAGGTGCGCTGAGTAGTCCCTTGGCCATGAGTTCACTTGCCCGGCGCCACTCACCTGATGTTTTGTTTCGACGCCCAGGACGCTACTGGTTGATGCGATACGGGACCCACAGGTATGGTGCTCACTGCAGGCTGACTGTTGACTAACCCTGCATGTAGGTCAAGTGGGAATCGGTGCTTCCCCAGTTGAACACAGACCCACGCTTCACGCGTTCCGTTCTTCCAGTGAATCAACAGCTGCATCTCTTCCATGCTCACGTCGGGCAGCTGCGCGCCAAGCACCTTGCGAATCTGCACGCCCTCCTCGCGTCGCATGCCCCGTCCTTGTCCACATCGTTTGGCGAACTGCCAGTAGCATCGATTCTCTCGTCGTCGCCGGCAACGAAACTCGGCCTTGATGTGCGCGCGCTAGAAGACGAGTATGAACGATGGAATCGCGAAAGAACGACAGAGGCGAGGAAGGCGTTTGATGAAATGCTCTCTGAGAATTCGTTCGTTGAGTTCTGGGGTCGACTAGGCAAGATCGGTGGACAAGGCGTGGACAAGACGATTAAGGCGGATGATATTGGCGAAGATGATGAAGAGCTCGTCGACATGAAGGTCCTCGCAAAAAGTGTGGATCTGAACGAAGTCGTCAAAGTTCTCAGGGTGAGTAGGGTCCTCAGCAAGAGACCCATTCTTTACATTCACAGTGCTGACCTCTTCCCTTCATTTGTCAGAACGATAAGCGGTATCTTACGTTCGACCACGTTCCAGAGCAACGTGAGCGGTGGCTGCGAGTAAGTTCAAGTTCTACATTCAACACTGCACCTTCTGTCTGTTTCCCAAGAGCCAATACTCACCTCGTGCTGTGTACAGGACTATCTGTCCCATCTTTCCGCTCCCAAGCTGTCCGTCCACGTACCCGAGTCATCTTAATGCTCGACCTAGTTATCATTGTCAGCTGATGACCTACGCGATGCCATCCCGATTCCGGTGCAACAATCTCCGTGCTGTGCCGGCCACGCTCGTGGCGTTTGCAATCGCCGTTTGAGATCTGGTTGCTGTATTGATGGTTCGCATTACTGCCGCGGAAATGTGGCGCTCTACTCTCTTGACGACGAAATGATTCCACAGATGACGAGATGCGATGGACTGTCTGTGCAATGTCAGGGCCCGCCACAGCCCGAGCCCGTACATTGACTATACAAAAGTGACTCGGACCTCACCCACTGTGATTTACTTCCGTTGCTGTACGGTCGATCGACGCGCCAGGGGTTGATTACCGCAGAAACCGCACATTTCTTGTGCGTGAAAGCCCACGTCCGATATGGCAAGGAATGGAACAGGCCTAGTGTTTGCCGGGCGGGCTTTGCACGCAGGGCTCGTCTGTGGGCGGTGGGCGGCTGGGCGAAGGCATCATGGGAACATCGCCATGGTGCACTGCCCTATTGCTGCTAGACGTCGTCTCCGGACGCCCAACTCGGTCCTGAACATGGAACTCGCCCATCGGGCGACGCTCTCCAGCCAACCTCAGCTGTGCCAGGCATCTTTGACAGTGCCCCGGCGCATCAGTTCCTGACGGCAAGGCCTCTGCCAATCCCAGAGTCGCGCGTGGGACAGCTCTGTCCGGCGTAGGTTTATAAGTGAACCTGCTACCGCCAGTCCAAATACTAGTCTTCCCTGCCTCGGTGCTATATATCTCTTCCTCGTCTCCGCGCTACTCTCTATCCCTGCACCCACCCACCATGATTCAATTGTCAGGCGACCACCACTACGAGCCCCAGCAAAGCGGGGACAGTCGCTCCCCGTGCCCAGCGTTGAACGCAATGGCAAACCATGGCTATCTGTACGTCTTGACCTGGTCTTCTTCTCTCATCTGCAGTCCGCTGACAGTACTTCTCTCACAGGCCCCGCGATGGGCGACACATCGGTTGGTGGCAGCTCGTCTGCGGCCTCCGCGAGGTGTACAACCTCTCCTTCCCGCTCGCCGCCATCCTCACCACGGTGGGGATGCTCTTCTGCGGCAGCTGGTTCCACCCGGGCACACTCAGCCTCCATGAGCTCGGTTTGCACAACCGTCTCGAGCACGACTGCTCGCTCGTTCACGCCGACGCGCTGCCGAACGCCAGGTTCGCTCCGAACCACACCGACCGCACGCTCCTGTGCCGTCTCCTGACCATTGCGCCAAAATCGACTGTCCTCGCGGTGCAAGACTTTGCGTGGGCGCGCATCCGCCGGTCGAAGGAGTCCGGCAAGTCTATCGACGCCATCCACCGCGAGATCGCGCACGGCGAGGCCGGGCTCACCCTGCTCACGATGGGCATGCCCTCGAGCGAAACAGACTCCTCCGACGAATCCTTGACCGTTCCCCGCGAGTTTGTCAAGCAGTGGTTCGGGTATGACCAGTTTCCCGAAGGTTGGGAGCGGCCGAAGAAGACGATTACGCTACGACGAGCAGTGGCAATGTCGTGCATTGTCAAGAAGGAGATTCGTAAGATTGACCCCTCTTTCTTAAAGGCGACGTAAAGTCTTTAGACTCCTCTCAAAATACTTCAACCGTACCCCGTATTTATTCATATTATTTTATAAGTTACGAGGACATTCGACTCGGATTCTTCGACATGTAGTACTTGATTTTTGCTTCTTTGTAGCTTTAAATATTGTATGTGCAACACGTGCTTTGGACAGCTTTCATAAATGTCATATTTGGATTATAAAACGTGATACGTACTAGTACTATGGTCCGATGATGGACGCTGCACAAAACTCTTCAGGCGCAAATTCGTCTAAAAGAACCCCGACAAGAGACCAAATCCATAAAGGAGAAGACTGAACATCCATCTTCTATAGCCAGACACTCATCTGATTGTTGTCTAGCAGACACGCCGATACTATTCCCACGCGACTTTGGTGACGGAGTTCGGCGCCTGTGGCTTTCTTCTGTACTTCTTGGTTGGATGTGTTCGCACTAAGTAGTGCTGCAACCAAGTGGCAAGTGAGTTCGTTCCGTCTGAACAACTGTGATTAACTCATCCAGGTTAGACCTTCGCTTGAGACACGGCCTTGTGAACGCTGCCATGCAACGAGCATCTGCCAATTCGCCACGATGACCACTAAACATGACGGGGTGGGAATACAGCATACATCGGCCGCGTTGGTGTACCAGCAGTAGACATGCTCGCAAAGGCACTAACCTTCTTTATGGGTACGTCCTCAATTTGTCCTCAATCCGCGTTCCTAACAATCAAAGTAAGCATTGCATGTAGCCGCTGACGTACGTGACGTGTTGTCGTCAAAAACCTTACTCGACTGACTCTCACGAGTCATGCAAGTATGGCTTTAGTTTAGATCGGAACTTGATATTCCCTGGGAAGCCGAAGCCTGTGATGAATCTTGAACAGAGCTGTTTTCCATCTTCGGTGATACAACACAGTCAAGACATTCATTTCACAGGTATTAAACAGGTGGGACATGCACATCTGCCAAGTCGGGCGCACGTTCCAAAGCATTGTTAGGGATTCGCGCCATGCTGCGCGCCCTTGGAAGACGACTTCAAGTGCAGTTAGGTCGATACCAGCCCAACAGTCTCAGAACCGTCAGGCTGTTCGCGGCCTAGCAACGACCTGAACTTTTTCGTAAAGGCGGCTTTCCCGACAGTTGTGGACCCAGCCAGGAACCACTCGAAGTGCGAGGACCACTTCGGGTCCGTCAGATTGATGGACGCCAGCTCGGGCAAAACCAAACCCTCGCCCGCAAACTTTTCTTGACGTTTGATGGCGGCGACCGTATCGACTGGCGCGCCCTTGCGACAAAATTCCTTGTGGCGGGCCCAGTCCTGGGGCACCTCGCAGCGTTAGTTTCATCACCGTATTGCGCACGTCGGGCTAGCACTCACCTTCTTCTGACATTCCTTGCAGCAGTATGCAGGCTTCCCTTTGTCGGCACATTTACCAGCGCACTTCCTAAGTGGCGCATTGCTCGTGGGCTCGAGTCCACAATCTCCCGCGGCGCAGACATACGCGTCCGGGGTGTTACACACGGCGCCCTCCACGGACACCGCCTCCAACACGATCTTGGTCTTCTGGCGGTCTACGGCTCTCCAGAGGTCAAAAAGAACCGCAAACCGGTCGGTGACCCGCACGGACTTCTTCAGGTCCTCGTGCCGCCGATACCCGCGCTGCTCGACGTTCATGCCGATGATCAAGATGCCGGGTGGCGCGAACCCGAGCGCGCATGCCTCGTTCGCACATTCCGCGGCGCGCTGGACCGCGTCGATGTGCCACTTGCTGGCGTCCTTTGTGTCGGTGCGCGTGTCCCAGTGGATGTGTGCGAGAAGCGACCAGGCCCGGGCGCGGATGGGGCGTGGAGTGTCTTCTTTCAGGAGACCCTCCAGCAGCAGCTTGGCTGCATCTACGTCGTGGGGGACCAGTATTCCTACGCAGGACCTGTCGAACGAGCGAATCATCAGACCTCCTCGTTGAGCGTACAGCGAGATAGTCACCTCAGGGCTAGCTCCAGCTTGTCTTCCGGGTCGCCGAGGACGACCCCCATTCGTAGCTGCTTCGCGTCTTTCTTGAGGACGTGCGCCAGATGCTCCTGTACGGCCTTGACGACAAGCGTGTGGGATATAGGCTGAACAAATGCCTGGCGCAGTGTCAGATAGCTATCGACGAATGTACCCGTCTTGTATAACGTGTCCATCTTGAACTCGACTTGGGACATTTGGATGAAGAGAAGATGCAGTTTCGATGCGGACGAGGTAGGTTCTTCCCATTTATACCCGGTCATTATGCATCATGGGCCACTGCGGTTTTGGCCCACAGGGTGACAGCCACGTGTCATTCGCTTCCTTTGTCCGACATGCTTGGCAGTGGCCCACAAAGAGAGGACAATGACACAGATCAGGCAAACCTGTAAATCGCGAACCACCGACTTCCGGTCTATGTGTGTAACGGCGAGAATGGACACGGTAACTTCAGTGGCCACCAGACCTCACGAATACCGGGTTCCGACCTATCATCATTCAAGAGAATACGGATTGCAATCATACGTAGCATTTCCAGTAACATAGCGCCGACACTGCAGCGGCTGAGCAGAGCGTCCAAGCGCGAGAACAAGCAGAGTGTTGCCGAAGAGAGAAGGAGTTGGCGAGCAGTGGACCTTGATCAGAATTGATCTGCGCATGCGGTGAGCACTGGGGACCGTGGACAATGCGGCAGGCTGCATCATTGGGACCACAGATGTCGCTCGGGCAGCATGGTCAGTAGGTTCCATTGAAGCTGAGCGAGAGCCTGAAGCTGATCAAGAAAATATATTCAGAATATCCCACTATCGGTGCTGAGCACACTTACTACTTTGTGTTGACAGAGAGGTGATACACCTTGATAGTGTTCAGTGCCGTCTGAGAGCAGGAACGGGTTTTGGAAGCCTGATGTACGGTCAGGGAGGCTGCTAAAGGTGAGCCGTCTTGACGGAGCCATGTCAGTTCCCTCACTGACAGTATGCCAGGTTCAGACAAGGCCATTTGAGAAACTCCGACAGTGATGGCTCACTGGCTCGGCACTGAGTGATATGGCTCTGTGGGTTTCGTCTTGCGATCGTGTCTAAACGAAGAGCAAAACGCATTTTGGGACAATAAAGGGACTAGGAAGCGTTTGCTACAACTCACATAACCCGATGCCTACGGTCAGAGAAGGACGCGAAGCATCTCTCGCTCTCTAAAGGCGGTCGGTTGCTTCCACAGCACCCTAAGGCTAAACAGGAAGGGAAAGAAGGAGTATGCAGCACAATCCGTTTTAAACCGATATGTGCCAGTATACACAGCGTGACATTTCTCCGTCAGAGACAATCTGTTTGAATCGGAAACCACCGGCGCCACGAAGCCACTGACCAAGCGCCCAATCAAGACTTATGATTATAATGAGTATGTCGACTTGGGCGCATTTCTCACTGAGGGGTATGTGTGGCGTTGTCCGCGAAAAATTCTGCCAAGCACTTTCTTCTACTTGATATGATTTCATAATAGTTTTCATGTCTGTTGCGTATTTACGAAAACAAATCTCATAACGACATGGGACCTACGAGAGAAATGTCCAGTGAGGAAATCCTTAGCGACACGTTCTACCATTCTCCGTCAAAGCCAATGAAGCCTGTCGTAAATTTTAGCGCTCACCCTTATCTAAAATGCCCGAAGCCGTGATACTCACCTGTGAGGAGGAAGATAGGGAAATACCTCTTCTTCTCCAGCGACGAACACCAGTTCCACGCCGACGTGAGACGACCATCGATGCACGAACCCGCGTCAAAGAAGTTGTCCGCCCCAGAGCCGTCAAATCCGTGGCGGAAGAAATCACCGAGGATCTCAGCCGCGCAGCCGTCCGCAGACCCGTAATCGTCCTCGATGTACGACCGCAGCGCGGGCTTGTCCATCAGCTCCGGGATCTTCGACACCGTGTTGCAGATCGGCAGCAGGATGCGATAGATCTGGGAGTACTTGTCTGCAGGGCGGTGAGTGGTGAGCAAGACGTGGGCGTCGAGAGGACATACCGATGAACATGAGTGCGTTGGGCACGTTGTGGTCGCCCATGTGGATAACGGACGAGCCGACCCAGCTCCCAATGCTCCGCTGGGCACGGTTGAGGATAACGTGCATCATGCGGGAAGTCTTTGGTGCTGCTTGGACTCGGTTCAGACCTTGCCCGGTGTCACGAAGCCGGTATGGCACGTTTTTTGAGAGTAAGTCGGACTCGGCGAGGTACCACAGGTGGAACATGTCTATGCACGAATGTGAGGTTCGTATATGAAAAGTTGCCCCTTGTGACGTACCGTGGAGAATTTCTCGCCAAAGAGTCAGACTTTGAAGCACGTACGCGTACTGCTTCGAATGGTCATGGCTCAACCGAGCGCCGCCCTTGCCGCTTCGAATAGCCAGACTGCTCTTGCCGTTCTTCGCATCTGTCGGATGGAAATACTGCTTGAGGTACAAGATCATCCTATCGCAGGGGTCACGGTTCGTTCGCAAGAAGGCGTGGTTATCGCCGATACTGTAAAGGCATTGGCGGATCTGCTCTTGGCTCAGACTCTTGCGTTGGTACTTTGCGGCAAGCATCTCTATCGCACGCTCCTTCGCTTTAATCTCCTTCTGGACGTCGCGCCGTGTGCGGCCCTCGGAGTAGATCTCTTTTGTCGCAATTGCAACTGCGTCTTCGCGTAGCAGTTCAAGAGCGTCATGTTCCTCGAGAACAGTGTACACGGTTTTGATTGAACGGACACAGGAGAAGCCAAGCATATCCTTGACTTCCGGAGTTTGACTGTCCTGAGATAAAATTAGATGGTGACACGAAGTGAAAGCGGGACCGGGTACTTACCTGCACGAGATAGATGAGCTTGCCGTAGATCGAGCGCATTTTATCTGGGTTCATAATTTTATGACGTCGGCCGAGCTCGAATAATTGCTGGTAGAAATCTTCGTTAGACGCGAAATCCCTATCCTGAAATAACTCTTGGCCCTGCTTGTAGTCGGCGCTGAGAACTAGACCAGACATGATGGCACACAGCTCGCGGATTTGGTGTACTATGCGCTTTGCCTTGGACAGGCCGAAGCCTATGGTGTCGATCTTGTCCGTGTATTCAGAGACGTTCAGCGCCGCCTCAAGAAGCCGGAGGTACTTGCGCTCTCCGAGGGTAAGGCGTAAGGGAATGTACTTTGCCCGGTCGACGAACCACTCGCCCACCGAGGATCCGGCGACTGGCTGGACTTCAAGGGCAAGAGGCTTCTCGATTTGGGTCGTGACTAACTGCTCTAGTTCATCGTCGGAGTCCGCGGGAGCGTCCTCGTCATCGACATCCATCTAACTCTTCTTAGCCATCGAGTGTATACAAACACCGAACGACGCACCGAAGTACCGTCGGCACTCTGTTCTGTGGTTGCTGCACCGTTCTGCGCCTTCTTCACGCCATTGCTCGCAAGTGGGTTCGTTTTGTGCTTTTTACGTGTCCCCTTTCTGTGCTGCGAGGCGTAGCAGACTTCGCAGTAGTTGTCTACGCAATCTTCGCAATGCAGCTGTGCGGGTTGGTCTGATCGGACCGTTCGTCTGGGTGCGTCCGCTCGTGAGGAAATGACGGATGCTCACCTTCACACTCTATGCAGAAGCCCTCTGCGGCTATGTGTTCTGTGGACTCTTCATCCCATCCACCATCTGGCTTGTCTTTGAAGTCGGGATGCTCGAGCGTTTCGCTCTTGTCACTGAGGATTGTGTCCAGAGAAAACGCAGACGGCGCAGCGGGCTCGGCGGGAGACTTGGCTGTATTCTCTGCTTCCCCAGAAGACATGGAGAAGCTGGGGAAGATACTGAGAAGCTTTTGGAGGGATATGTTTCCGATACGATTACGGGGAGGCGTGGAGGGGGTGAGGGGAAAGAGAAAGACACGAGTTTGATTTCTGCCATGGCGGAACAAGGCGTTCGGCGAGAGGGACGGGAGTGGCACTGCACGTATTATTGGAGCGCGATGCGATACAAATTTTGGAGAACAAAACGGACAGGGTAGCGGGGCCGTGCAAGCAGAAAGCAAGAGGGGTTGGAAGGCGGGCGAGGCTAGAACCGTCGCGGTTGTTTCCCCGAGAGTGCACCTGATCCATCTCTCGCTTGACTGCTCTCAACTTGTTCACAAACAACCCCGTTTGGCACCGATGCTCTTCATTACAAACAAAGAACAGTCTATTGCGAGAAATACCTATGTGGCGCTGTGTGCGGGCAGCGGACTGACGCGGTGATACATAGCCACTGCGCAACGACCAGGACCAGCCACGACCTCACCACGACCGCAACCGCCATCTTCCTTGATATAATCCAAACACGTGGAATTAGCTATACGTCTCCTTCCCGTTGACTACGACTGTCTTATATCTCGCTAGACCAGTGAGGTAGCATAATTCCGCAGACATGAGCTTCTTTGGTCGTTCCAGCGGCAGCAGCACGCCAAACCAGCAGCCGTACTCTCGCCTCCCCCCTGGAAGCACTTCAAGCGTACCTTCGTCCGGGCATCGTGTCCCCCCGCCTCGTCATGACGATCCGAGGGCCTATGAGAAGCAGACATACGGAAGACAAGCTGCGCAGTCGCATGCAGCGTATGTCCCTTAGCCCCATCCCTTGTGCAGGCTCATCATCATACCATGTAGTTTCAACGTCACGGGTGCTCCTAACGACGTACTTGCATTGAGTAATTGCTTGATCGTAAACCCAGGCGATTTCTCGCAAGGCCAACATGTCATCGTCAAACAGCAGTATCCGCTAACCGTACGGTACGTACACCCTCCTTCTCTGTGTCACGGCCATTGATCTGTTTTACATTATCAAGGCATGACACCACGGGAAAGATTGGTCCTGGCTCCGTTGGTGCGGGTAGCCTTCAACGTCAATGGGTCGGCCTCTCGCTCTCGGGCGACCAAGTGACCGTCGAGCCGTACCGCGGCACCCCGCTCTACCTCTCCTCCGTCGACATTGAGGCCGGTTTCATGCGCCGCGGGCACGAGATCGCAGAGTCGTTCTCCGCAGACGAGATGGCTCAGAACTTTTTGCGCGCGTACAACGGCGTCATCTTCACCGTTGGCCAGCTGCTCGTCTTCGAGTTCCACGGCCAGATGCTGAAGCTCCAGGTCGTCGGCATGCAGACTGTTGACCTCATGAACGCCGCGCCGTCTCAGGGCCAGGCAGGCCAGACGGGCATCATCATGGAGAAGACGGACATCACCTTCCTCAAGGCTGCGGATAGCTCACTCAAGCTCAAGTCGAGCGCGAAGAAGTGAGGACCGTATAGTGTGCCCCGCTGGAAATGTCGCTGAGCTGTTTACAGAGCACCTCCAAATGCCATTCTCGCGCCCAACTTCAAGTTCGAAGATATGGGTATCGGTGGCTTGGACTCTGAATTCAGCACTATCTTCCGTCGTGCATTTGCATCGCGCGTGTTCCCACCGGCTCTTGTCGAGAAACTCGGTATTCAGCATGTAAAGGGTGAGTATTAGGATTTACCTTCCTGACCTATTTCTGACAAGTAGCATACATGAACAGGTATACTATTGTTTGGACCTCCTGGTACTGGTAAAACCCTCATGGCCCGGCAAATTGGAAAGATGTTAAATGCACGCGAGCCCAAGATTGTCAACGGTCCAGAAATTTTGAACAAATATGTCGGTGCATCTGAAGAGAATATTCGGAAGCTCTTCGCGGATGCTGAGAAAGAGGTAGGAAGTTGCTGCACTCCCACAGCAGAATTGCTTACTAAACACGTTGAAACATACAGTACAAGGCCAAAGGCGATGAAAGCGGTCTGCACATCATCATCTTCGACGAACTGGATGCTATCTGCAAGCAACGTGGATCCACTCAGGGAAGCACTGGTGTAGGAGACAGCATTGTCAACCAACTTCTGTCCAAAGTAAGATACTTTGCATTATTCAGCGGCATATGACTCAACGTTCGTAGATGGACGGTGTAGACCAGCTAAACAACATCCTCATCATCGGTATGACCAACCGTCTGGACATGATTGACGAGGCGCTGCTGCGTCCTGGTCGTCTGGAAGTGCATATGGAAATTTCCCTGCCCGACGAGAAGGGACGGTTACAGATCTTGAACATTCACACCGACAAGATGCGTACAAATGGAGTCTTGGACCATGACGTTGACCTGCTTGAGCTTGCTCAACAGACGAAGAACTTCTCTGGTGCTGAGATCGCTGGTCTAATCAAGAGTGCAACAAGTTTCGCGTTTAGCCGACATGTTAAGGTATGCCAACTTATACGAGTGTTTGGCATGGTTAGCTCACAGATGTCAGGTCGGCACTATGGCTGGCATCTCAGACGATATTGAGAACCTGCGCGTAAACCGCGTGGACTTCATGAACGCGCTGGATGAAGTCACGCCCGCGTTTGGTGTCGCAAAGGAAGAGCTCGAACAGGTCGTACAGAACGGTATCGTACACTTCGACTCAATCATCGACGACATCCTGCGCTCTGGCCAGTTGTTCGTCGACCAGGTGCGCACGTCGACGCGTACGCCGCTCGTCAGCCTACTCCTGCACGGCCCGCCTGGCTCAGGAAAGACAGCGCTCGCCGCTACAATTGCCCGCGCATCGGACTATCCGTTCATGAAGCTTGTGTCGCCAGATGATATGGTCGGATTCTCGGAGGGACAAAAGGTCGCTGCGATAAGCAAGGTCTTCGCAGACAGCTACAAAAGTCCGCTTAGCGTCATAGTGGTGGATAGCGTGGAACGCCTTCTTGGTAAGTCTCAAAAGACTCTCATTATGCTGCTCCGTACTCATGTACCACAGATTTCACGCCCATCGGACCGAGGTTCTCCAATGCCGTTTTGCAGACCCTGCTGGTCCTGCTGTCGCGCCGCCCGCCCAAGGGACGCCGGCTGCTCGTCATCGCGACGACCTCGCTGCGCCCCATCCTCACCGACCTCGGCCTCTCCGAGAGCTTCGACTCTGAAGTTCGCGTCCCCCCTGTCTCGTCGCTTCACAGCCTCGAGATCGTGCTCGATGAGGTCGACCTCATCCGCGACCCACGCGAGCGCCAGCAGACGATGCAGATGCTCCAGCAGGCGGGCTTCGGCGCGGACGCGGACGCACACGGGATCAACATTGGTATAAAGAAGTTGCTGACCATGATCGAGATGGCGAGGCAGGAGCCAGACGCGGTGGGCGAGCGGCTCGTCACGTCGCTCATGGGATTGGGAATGTAAAGGATTGTACGAATAGTTAGACTGTGTACATGGAAGTTAAGCTTGTCAATTTTACAAGTGCATACAGTAAGCGTAGATCGGTGCACGCAAGGGTTTGTTTTTCTATGAGCATCGTGGGGTGGTGTGCGTTCATGTCGGTCCCTGGGAATGGGACCTGAGACTTCTGCGTGCCTTGGTGTTCACGCGTACCACGGCTTCCTCCTGACTCCCATGTCCAGTGCACACCTCTCACACATTCTATCACGCTGCTCTTGCTTTGTGCTGTATATGGCTCAAATATAACGAGTTGACACTCAATTCCCAGCGTGCTCGATGCCGATACTGATTTACTCGAACAGGTCTCAAGTCATTGGTCCATACCGAGCAGGTAGTACCTGCCCGCCCTTTCACCAAGGCCTCATGCGATTTCCACCATCTCTGGGCCAGCCCGACTGGGGGTCCCAGCACGATTAAACCTCGGATGAACTTTGCGAGAACGAGCTCAGACCGGCCGACGGTATCTCGCTGAGATGCTTCTACATGGTGCAATTATGGTACTGGATCCATACCGGTGGGATCGGACAAATTCCATTGTATATCAGAGTATGAGAAGCCTTCGAACCTAGCTGGAACAACGGTATGGAAGTGGCAGCCTTAGGTGGTAGATGGCTCGCATGACCATTCTCTGTGAGCGCAAGACGACATATTTGTGGTCTGGTGCGTCACCTTTTGGCTTGGAGTGTCTCATCGTTTTGATGGTGCATTCACACAGGCTGCGTTGTCCACGGTATCTGCACGCGCTCCTGCATAGTAGCATGCCACTTGTGTCTCAGAAAGGAACGCGTTCAGCGCGACGAGTGAGTTGTGCCATGCCGCTCATCCTTCGCTGTGTGGCAAGCCCGTGTCCCCATTCGATCGAGATTGTGACCGTTTATCCCGCCGGTGCTCGGCTGCAGGGTGGAGACCGAGCTCATTCTCTCACTGTGCAACCATCAGGTCTCATCATCCCGCCGCGAAACTAGAGCGCGGCCTTACGCTCTGCGACGTGCTCTATCACGAATTTCGATCGACCCTTATGTCAGCTGCTGGAAAGGTAGGTGGTATATAGTCTAATCTCAGAACGACAGCGCCTCTTGGTACGGACCACCTCCCGTCTCTGTCAAGCCACCTCACGCAAGTGTGAACGACGATGAGGATATCTTTGGCCTGGGGCAGAGTGATTTTTGCCCTGTCGGGATATGCACTCGCGGCGCCTTCTACGAAGTTCAAGCTCAAGGAATCTATCGCCGTCCCCCGGGGCTGGATAAGACGTGACACTGCACCGCGGGGCTTGACCATTGACCTGCGTATCGCGCTGCCACAGGCGAACTTTCCCTTACTTGAGCAGCACCTCTACGAAGTCAGGTAGGTTTCTCTGCTGTTACAATTCCAGCCCTAGTCTTACATTACGCTAGCGATCCCTTCCATGAACGCTACGGAAATCATCTCACACAGGAGGAGGTGAACGAACTCATCGCTCCACCTGCCGAGAGCGTTGACGCGGTCCGTTCATGGCTCGCTGACCACGGCCTCACCGACAGCGCCATTTCCCGCTCCCCTGCTGGAGATTGGGTCAAAGTCAGGCTTCCTGTTAGCCTAGCTGAGGAGATGCTTGATGCCGTCAGTCACTAGTGCATTATATATGAGACATGCCCTCGCTTACTGCAGAATGTAGGAATACCACGTTTGGGAGCACGCTAGCGGAGACACCCTCATCCGCACTACGGCCTACAGCCTCCCGGAGCATCTCCATGGCCACGTCGAGCTCGTACAGCCGACGACCCTATTCTCGAGGTTCCGCCCCCAGCGAGCGATGTTCCACTTTGACCAGGAAGGCCAGTCGTCCACCGCTGCTGACAACGCGCCAGCTATCAATGTCCCTTCTGCTTCAGGAGGGACCGTGGATGCGAGCTGCAACACCACTGTCACTGTGACCTGTCTTAAGGAGCTCTACAACGCGGTCGGCTTCACTCCATCTAGTAATGGCAAGAATCAGGTCGCGTGTACTGGCTATCTCAACGAATTTGCAAACCTTGCGGACCTTCAGTCATTTTACGAGGACCAAGTTCCCGCGGCTGTCAACACGTCCTTCAAGTTGGTGTCAATCAGCGGTGTGTTCTCTCTTGTCTATTGAAGGCTTCCAATTTCCTGCTTAATGGAAATACAGGTGGCCAGAATAACCAGAGCGAGCCAGGGGGTGAAGCTAACTTGGGTAAGACCATCGCAATGGAGTGAATGTCTGAGCATGAGTCTAATTCACATGCAGATACTCAGTTCTTGTTCGGAATTACATTCCCTACTCCTGCAACATTCTTTACCACCGCTGGAAGCCCTCCATTCATCCCTGACATTCTCACTCCGACAGACACCAATGAGCCCTACTTAGACGTAAGTACCCAGCTTGGATGTTAACCACATGACCCCATTAAATAATGGGCGCAGTGGCTCGACTTTATTCTGAACACTCCGAACCCACCTCAAACTATCAGGTATGACAGACTCTACATATTACGTACATCGCACTTGCTCACCATCCTTAAGCACGAGTTACGCAGATGATGAGCAGACTGGTATGACCACTACACTATCATAGAGATATTTGCATCTCAGACCCATTTAGTCCCGAAGAGCTTCGCGCAAGGGGCTTGTGCAGGCTTCGCCCAGCTTGGTGGGTACCTACGTAGTTCAGATTCAATTGTAGCTTCACGAGCCTTTCATAGGTGCAAAAGGTGTTTCGCTGACCTTCAGCTCGGGCGATGGTGGTGTTGGTGATGGTGATCCCGACCCTGCTACCCAAGAATGCTTTACCAACGATGGTCTGAACAAGACGCAGTTTGTTCCGCTCTTCCCGCCATCTTGCCCATTGTATGTGACCCCTGCTGTTCTCCTTATTCGCTTCTCAATGACAATGGTAGCGTCACCGCGGTTGGAGGGACCATTCATGTCCCCGAGAGAGCGGTGGATTTCTCCGGGGGCGGCTTCAGCAATTACGTGAGTCAGCCTTTACACGAGCCGTGGAATAAACTCACCACGTCTACATAGTTCCCTCGCCCGAGCTATCAGGATATTGCCGTGCCGCGCTTCTTGAAGAAGCTCGCACCGGGAACCTACGCTGGTTTGTTTAATCCGTGAGTTTCATGCGCGTTCAGTTCAAAATTACAACTAATCCTACTGCCTAGTGCTGGACGCGTGAGTGCTGGTTCGCGGTCCATGCTATGCAACACCATTGACGTACTCTTGTAGGGAATCCCGGACGTTGCTGCTCAAGCTGACAATTTCCGCATTTTCTTTGACGGCCGTCCTGCTTTGATCGGCGGTACCTCAGCTGCAGCTCCAACCTTCGCGGGCTTTGTTTCTCTACTCAACGACGCGCGCATTCAAGCTGGCAAGTCTCCGTTGGGCTTCTTGAACCCTCTCATCTACGGCATCAACCTTATCCAGACCGGTGCTTTCAACGACATTACCACGGGTAATAACCCTGGTTGTGGTACACCTGGCTTCAATGTAAGCGGACGTCGCGGCATGTATTGCACCCGCAGTAGTCTCACACATTTCACAGGCTACAATAGGATGGGATGCAGTCACTGGATTTGGTACCCCTAACTTCGGAATTCTAAAGGAGATAGTACTCGGTCTCTAGACGACGCTGTCCCCAAGCACGGTTCATGCTAGCAACGTGGTTACTAGGCTAAAGCTATTGTGAAGCAATTTTCCGATTCCATGGCGCTATGAAGCGACCTGTACATGCGTGAGCATTCCTCTGGGTTTCCCCAACATCTGTCCGGAGCTAAACTTGGTTCTTGAATCGCCATTGGATATCCTGTTGTGCGATGTGAAAACGTCTCTTGAGCCGGATATCAGATTCCACCCTGCCTCTCGCCATACACCACATCGCCTTCTCTTCGCTACGATTCTTTGATGATGTCAATTGAATCCTTGTGTGTATATAACTCTCCGCGCGGACTGACAGGCGTACACAACAGCAGGGATGACCGTGGGCCCCGTACTGGTCACCATGAGGACTTTTATTGTTTCGGCCTTCGTCGCGTACTCCACTCTTGCGCTCGCTGCACCCTCAGCCAAGAGCACGCTCAAGCTCAAAGAGTCCGTCGTCGCACCTAGAGGATGGACGAAGCGAGAGGCCGCCCCTCGTGACCTGCCCATCAACCTGCGCATCGCTCTTCCACAGTCCAACTTTCCACTGCTCGAACAACACCTCTATGAAGTTAGGTACGTGCTCAGACTGCGCTGCGGACGGTATGCTCAAGTGTTTCCCAGTGACCCATCTCATGCACGCTACGGAGCGCACCTCTCGAAAGAGGAGGTCAACGAGCTCATCGCACCTCCTCCGGAGAGTGTGGATGCAGTGACGTCCTGGCTTGCTGCCCACGGCCTAGATGAAGGGGACCTTGTCCGCTCGCCAGCGGGCGATTGGATCAAGGTCAAAGTTCCGGTCAGCCTGGCTGAAGAAATGTTCGATACGGTCAGCGTTGTTCATAGATACTTACACCGCCGTGCTGATGCCGTACTCACCAAGGAATACCATGTATGGGAGCACACGAGCGGGGATATGTTGGTCCGCACGACGGCGTATGGCCTGCCAGAGCATCTCCACAGCCACGTCGAACTCGTGCAGCCTACCACGCTCTTCTCGCGGTTCCGTGGGATGAAGACCACGTTCCACTTCACCGGCGAGGCAGTGGACACCTCGAGCGCGACGAGTGCCCCCGCGATCAGCGTTCCCTCGGCGTCCGGGGGCCAAGTCGACGCGAGTTGCAACACCACCATCACTGTGTCGTGCCTCAAGCAGCTCTACAACGCCGTTGGATACACCCCGCTCAACAACACTGGTAACCAGATCGCGGCCACCGGATATCTAGACCAATTCGCGGACCTTGCCGACCTACAATCGTTCTTTGCAGAGGAAGTCCCGGACGCAGTCGGGTCGACATTCGACTTGGTTTCCATCAACGGTTGGTAGCCCGTCTTCCACCCGCTTTTGGCGAGACCCACATTTATGCTGTACAGGTGGACAAAACGACCAGAGCGAGCCAGGAGGTGAAGCCAACCTAGGCGAGTGTATAGCACCGCGTATGAATACGTCGCGAGGTCACTGAACATACCTTAGACACCCAGTTCGCCTTTGGCATAGCATTTCCGATCCCCTCGACCTTCTTCACTACTGCTGGCAGTCCGCCTTTTATTCCGGACATTGGGACTCCCACGGATTCCAACGAGCCCTATCTCGATGTAAATGTCTTGTTATCCTCTGCCCCTCTGGCTCTGACGACTGTCCATAGTGGCTTGACTTTGTGCTGAACCAAACCAGCCTCCCGCAAACGATCAGGTAATCCTTGCTACCTGGCTGTGAGGGGCTTTGCTGATCTACCTTTGGTTGTAGCACGAGTTATGGTGACGATGAGCAGACTGGTATGCATTCAATTGTCAGTTAGCTGTGCATACCCTGACCATGGGACCCAACATAGTGCCGGAAAGCTTCGCCCAACGCGTCTGCGCAGGATTCGCACAACTGGGTCAGTCACCCACCACGGAGTGGAATAAATGCAAAAACTCACGTTTTGACAGGAGCGCAAGGTGTGACGCTGACCTTCAGCTCTGGTGACGGCGGTGTCGGAGATGGCGATCCTGACCCTGCTACAACGGAGTGCATCACCAACGATGGCACGGACAGAGTGCAGTTCATCCCTGCATTCCCGGCTAGCTGTCCCTTGTACGTCCATCGGTGGTTTGCACGGCTGAGGAGCCTACCTGACATTGGATAGCGTCACCGCCGTTGGAGGTACTACCAACGTACCAGAAACTGCAATCTTCTTCTCTGGTGGCGGCTTTAGCAACTTCGTGAGTTGAATTGACCTTAGTCTAGTGAGCATATCAGCTCATTGATATGTCTAGTTTGCGCGACCCTCGTACCAAGACCAAGTCGTAAGCAACTTCCTGAACAACCTGGCCCCTGGCACGTTCGAGGGCTTATTCAACACGTGAGTGTCTTCGCCTTTTTTATGCAAGGCCCACACTGAACCCTGCAAAAGGAGCGGACGAGTACGTAGAGACGAGCGCAACATGCGCAACCACCCCACTAACATGCGTGTATTGATAGGCATACCCTGATGTCTCAGCGCAAGCCAACAACTTCCTCATCTTCTTCGCAGGGGAGGAAGCACTGATTGGCGGCACCTCAGCAGCGGCACCTACTTTTGCTGGTTTCGTATCCCTCCTCAACGACGCCCGAATCAGAGCGGGCCAGCCCTCGCTCGGGTTCCTCAATCCACTCATCTACAGCCTGAGCTCTGGATTTAACGACATCACTACAGGAAATAACCCTGGCTGCGGCACGGATGGGTTTAATGTGAGTAGATTTGTCGAGGTCGACTTCGCTAGGCTAACGATATCGAAGGCTACGGTGGGATGGGATCCCGTCACCGGGCTGGGTACGCCCAACTTCGGCGTGTTGAAGGATCTGGTGCTGTCAGCATGATGGGCGAGGTATAACGATAGGATCGAACTGTTGTACATTTATTAAACATATCCGGGGAGTGTAGGAATAAGTGCGAGCAACAAGTGGATCATTTGCGCATACGTTTTTTGAAACGTTCCATGACCATTTCATCCGTCGCCATTTGCGGCCTGTCGTGAGTCCGCTTCGATTCGCGGTCCTCTGGATGCAGGCCCATAGCTTCCAGTTTTGCGTCGCGCAAGATGTCTGCATCCGACTTTGTCTTGAGGTTTGGGCGGTAGACTGTAACGAGGAGCGATTAGCGACTGGGCCAAAAATTAATCTCAGAATCTTACATCTTGTTGCAGCAAGCTGCTCCTCGCCGTCTACAGGTTTCTTGCGATCCTGACGGCCTTCTGCTACCAATCGTTTGGCCTTTTCGGTCTCCTCGATATTCTTCAGACGAGCGCTGCACCAAATACAGTTGAGTCTGGCACTAGACAAAGGGAATGAGGCACGTACTCCATGCCGAGGTCGACTTCAGGTATAGCGGTCAGCATTGCCATGCTATTCGTCACGTTGCCTTCTTCGCGCTCTTTCTCGATCGCTTTCCGGCGGAATATCTCAGCGAGAGGGTCTAGCGGTCCCTGGTCTTCCTGAGACTCGTCTTTCGTCCCTCGTCGTAGCTTCATGTTCTCCTCAATGTATGCCATCCTATTTCCGTGTAAGAGCAGCTCGCAGGCCATCTCCCGAGGGTTAACTCACATGTGTTTGTCGACATCCAGAACGTTCGTCTGTTGAGTGAAGTTGTTCGCGCGCACAACACGTCTTGCCTTGGCATCTTTGTCTTCCTCGTCTCTAAACAGATGTAAGATGCACGCCGCACCAGCCAAAGGCATACGGGGGTACGCACTCCTCGTCAGGCTCATGATGGCTGCCCCCCGCGCCGGGTTTCAAGCCGCCAGCGTCCTCCTCGCGTGGTTTCTGCTTTTTCTTCTTCTGATCGCCCTTGCCCAGTTTCGTGGTATCGATGCCCTGCCGCGCACGCCGCAGCTTGCGCAGCTCGATGAGGTCTGCAACACTGACGGATACATCATCTGGACTTCAACAACAGACGGTAGTGCTCGCTGACTTACTCTAGCTGATCCCCATCCTCTCCCTCATGTGCCTCCTGTGCCTCCGGCTCTTCAGCTTCTGGCAGCACCTGTCGAAGACGAGGCTGAGGTCGACTGCGTTTCTTGATCATTGTAGATGTGGTCTAGAGTAGAGTAATAAACTAAACTTACCGCATGCATTGACTCGGTTCAGTATGAATGTTCCCACGTTAACATTGTGACACTGGACATATCACGGATAAGTAGCCCGCAGCTGCTCTTGACCACCTCCACACGCCGCACCTTGCGCAACTGATGAAAAGCCCGCATACTACTGCGCGATCGTCCGCTTGCGCTGTGTGAGCAATGAGGCACGCGCCGAGACGCATGCTTGCGTAGTCTTGAGGACCACTGCGCAACCTGGCATTATTGTGAACCTGCTGCGTGGACCGGTACCCTCTTAAGCAGTTAAATTCGAGGCAACTTGAACGCAGCGCATAGTTCATTTCCCACCGGGTCAAATCTTCCCTCTATGCAGGACACGACAAATTCCCCTGGAAGTACGGTCCACGATGGTGCGAACTTGGGGATCTCTGGTGGGCTACAGAAACGCAATGTTGAAGTGCAGCGTATGCAATACGGTATGCCAACGGCAATCTCCTCTGTTGAGAGGCCTCTTGACTGACTGTCATTTGTAGAGGATGTATCGACAGCTGTTAAAATTATGGAGCATGCTTTCGAGGACGATCCATTTCATGATTATCTAAATCATACGCCTGTAAGTGTAGGAAACTATTCAAGAGGTCCGTCTCCCCTCATATAATGCAGGACTCTCCCCCAGCTGCCGTCTCGCGGTTCTCTCGCAATTTCGATGCGACTCTTATGTGGACGGATTTTACTTTCTCTCGCCAGGCGTGGACGGTAAACCACGGCGATGCGGTTGTTGGATAGTAGGTCACTCTTACCTCAATGATTTCATAGATCTCACCGACGGTGTCAGCCAACCTGCACGGAGCACCTGGGGTATCAAAACTAAAATTCTCGGTTTTGTTATTGGGAGCGTCATTTTAGCGAAGAACTTATTTACGCTGAGCAAGGAGCAAAAGAACGTTAGTCATATAACTGCGTCATACGACTCATAACTGAGTCAACTATGTCCAGAGACACCAAGAACTTAGAGAGAAACACGGTAAGGCAACGGAAGATGTGTTAGGCAACGACGCGAAAGAGGTCATCAATCTGCAAATTCTTGCCACAGCCCCCGCTAGACAGGGGCACGGTTACGCTTCCGCTCTAGTCAAAAAGGTCCTCGAGATCGTAAGTACCTGTCGCTTCTCCTTTAAACATTTTCGTTCACTATAACTACCACCAGGCCGCCGACGAGGGCCGGATAACGTTCCTCACCTCTAGCAACACGAAAAACAACGGTTTTTATGAATCGCTCGGGTTCGTCGCGCGGAAGACCATCACATTAGGCGACGAGAATGCGACATGGGATAAAGCCCCCGTGGTCCTCACATTGGTGCGTGCTGCGTCATGTCTCTGTATTGTGGATGGTTTCGAATTTGCCTCGCAGATGACGCATGAACCGAAACCGCAAGTAATCAGTAGTCGTTTTTTAGACTCTGAATCTGTCAAATTCGACAATTAGCTCAATTCGATGCTATCGGGGTTTTTTATCTACTCGGCAACACAGTAAATTGATGGAATGAACCGACTTGTCTAGATCTCGAGTACTTGTGTGTATGCTGTCGGCTTGTGGCTACACACTTCGAGAGATTTATAGTGCCTGCAAGACCTGTTGATAAGGAGGCCAACACTTCCATGTCGCAGTCCATCCCGCAAACAGCTTTCAGACAGTATGCTTTGAGCGCAAGCACACATGGTTCCATGTAGTCTCTAGAGTGGCTTTCACAGATGTCCAACCCGTAATCAGTACACTAAGGCTACAACATCATTTCAAACACGAGATAAACGAAGTCATGAATACATCGTCTGCACCGCTGCAAATTAGGCGGCAGTTGCCTGTGTTTGCTGAGTAGACGACTCAACGCCGTTGGCGGCTGCGGAAGGGGCGGTCTCAACGTTCTTCTTTTGCGCCGAGGCGATGACCTCGCGCACGGACGCGAGGCCAGACTTCCATGCGACGAGCCGCTTTTCGAGGGCCTGCCACTGCTCGCGCTCGAACGCGCGGGCCGAGGCGCGCACGATGTGGAACGTCTGCGACGTCTGCGAGAGCTTGCCGACGACGAGGCCAGTACGAAGCACTGTGGGATGTAGTTTAGTTTGGATAGTCGTACATATGGGTGGTGTGAGGCTTACCGTCGATGACCCAGCGCTCGACATGTGACGGCTCGACTTGGAGGACTTCGGCGATGCTGGAGTAGGGGAGGTCGCGATCGATGTTCTGGAAAGCGAGGGTTGTCAGGCTGAGCAGTCGGATCTTCCGCTCGAGCTGAGAACCGTCCAGGTCTAGTACAGGGATGTGAGCTTACAATCGGTAAAAAGACTTATGTACACGTACTGTGCTTCGTCAAAATGTCGCCGTGACTTGACACCCACGCGTTGTATTCAGTCAAACCGTCGTTGAGGAATATTTGGAGGAGGGTGTAGATGTCGTTGTCCTTGGCGGCAACAATAGCATCTATCCGGAAGAGCGCGTCGAAGTCGAAAACGAGGGGAAGGCGGAGGGCGCTGGCGATGACGTCGACAGCTGCGTCGTGTGCTGAGGCCGCAGGGAGGGACTTGACGTATGCAAGTTGGTATTGGTATGAAGTTGCGCTTTACCAAAACGAGTTAATAAGAGATCAGATTAAAAGTCTATCTGGACGTACGGCTCATACGCGAAGGTGTCAACAAGAGTCTTGAGGTATGTGGTCTTCTGCTCCTGGGAGACGTCCCATTCAGAGAGCCACTTTTCTACCTCTGGGAGAGTCAAAGAGAGTTGCTCGAGCTCATCGCTAGAAGCAGCGATGCGAATAAGGGCTTCGTTTACAGGCAGTCGGAGACCGGAGCGGCGAGGGAGAGCGTTGAAAAGGTTTGAGAGACTAATAAAAGTTAGCTATAAAGTATTCTGATACTATCCATAAACACGTACATGCGAAGTCTTGTCGTGGGCCGTGCGTCGGATGAAGCAATAATTTGGAGCAGCTTGAGTACGTGCTCCTTAGTCTCTGGCGCGTCTGCCGGGAATGAAGTGAGGAGGTGAGCAAACAAAAGGTTGAAGAAGCCTTCAATCTCTGCGAAGATGAATTCAGATTTGACTCGTTAGGCATTGTAATGAGTTGTATGGCGGACCTTTCTCTGAACCTTCACCAAGACCCTTCACTTCCGCAAGAACCAAGGTCAGTACACTCTTCGTGCGCTCCGCATCCTCTTGCAGTGGCTTCCGGCCTTCTTGCACTGTCAGTGCATCTTGGAACTGCTGGAGGAGAGTTGCCCTCTCCTCGTCTGAATGGCCTTGAGCCAAATAGTCGACGAGTTCTTTGATCTAACGGTATAAGCATCAGCATGAATTTCGCAACTCTACACCCAATGTACTGACTTGGTCCTCAAAGGTACCCTCCGCAAAGATGGATATGGAGTCGGCCGCCGGCATTTTTTGGTGTGTTACGGGTGAGAGGAGAAACTGTGAAGTGCTGCACAGATCCAATTCTCAGATTTCAAGTGAGCGCCTGTGCGCTCGGTGCAGCTGGCGCTTCGGCACAGTCCACTGTCACTTGCTCTGTCTCATACATCCACCTTCCTCCGACTTTCGATATTTCCCAGCTGAGATATCTACTTTGACCGCTGTCGCTCGTTACAATCTCGCTATGCCGTTCCTCGGCGAAGAAGACATCTTCGACGAGCTGCCCGTTGATCAGCGCAGCTGCCGTCTCTTGGGGCCTACCGCTCTGGTGCGTCGCTCAAGTGGCCCTCTCTTCCTGTACGCACGCTGAATATCTTTGCCCTGGTAGATCGTGCAAGGCCTCATGGGTCTGTTAGTAATTGCATCGCTTGTGCTCAAACGGCATAGAGAGACTCCCAAGCGGCCGTGGCGAATATGGTTCGTCTAAACCCCGTTGCGGCTTCGAGCTGTGTTCCACTCATCGGCTTTTGCGGGGCTTAGGTCTTTCGACGTGTCGAAACAAATTATTGGACAGATGTTCGTCCATGGTGTCAATGTCCTCATCTCCGGCGTAGTCGCGTCGCTGTCGTCCGGAAACGCCTGCGTCCTGTATTTTCTTAATATCCTTATAGATACTACTCTTGGTGCGTATGCTGTTTGGACACATAAAATACTGAATTCGAACATGATACAGGCGTTGCCATCATCTACATAATTCTTCACTCTCTCACATACTTGTTCACGGAGAAATGCAGTTTCCAAGGGTTCGAAACTGGAAAGTACGGAACCCCTCCACGCTTCGGCTACTGGTTCCGCCAGCTCTCTGTCTATGTTGTCGCTTTGACTACTATGAAGCTTCTGGTAGTTGCGTTGTTCGTCGTCTGGCCAGGCGTCTTCAAGCTGGGTGAATGGCTGCTCACCTTCTTGGGACCGAGTGACACTGCTCAGGTGATCTTGTAAGGTATCTTCCCTATTCCTCGGAACGGAGTATTGACGCGTTGCAGCACCATGGGTGTTTTTCCAATCATTATGAACATCGTGCAGTTCTGGATTATCGACTCCATAGTCAAGGCTAGTGCACAGTCAGCGTCAGTTGCACTTCCTACAGACTCTACTCGAAACTCCCTGGCGGATGATGAAGAGCCTCTCTTCCGGGCATCTATGGATGACGACGACGACGATCATCGACCCCACGACGTTGAGAACCCGCCGGCACGTTCGCGATCGGCCTCCCGAGAACACCACGATTCTATCCCAGATGAACCGAAGTCGGACAAAGCTTCATCGGCCACAGCGACCGCCAGCGGCTCTGTTACTCCGAAAACCATCGACGTGCCCTCGAACTCTACAGTGATGCACGCCTATCCTCCTAGTCTTGCCAGCACGAGCACATCTCCAAGGTCTTCGAGAAGTTCGTCCTCGAGAGCTACCAGCAGATCGCCGCAGCCGAGACATGCTCGGCGATCACCACCGCCTCGCCTCTCTTATCACCCTCGCTCACCCCAGCCTCTCACCTTTAGCCCACGCGAAGAGTCTTCCTTGCCGATGCATGCACTGCGTAAAGCCTCTGAGGACGACCACGACGAGAAGTGGACGGCGTGGGACGACGCAGACGTCAATGAGTGGGATGATCACGGTGCAGGGGATGGTTGGGCACGGCAGAGATTAGACACAAGGAAGTCGCTGGTGCAGAACGTGTGGGCCGAAGACGAGCGAGAGAGTTCGGTCCGGATATCGACGCGATGACAGGCTTACGGCTTTCCTTTGAATTCTGGGACTTGTTCTCGTTCTATCTTCCTACATCTGTACGCTGGATCAGGATCACTTGCGGGGCTTTTGAAATATACTGGGGTCCATGCAATACACGCTCAGGGCTTTCGTGAGATGGATCCTGCCGACCTCACCAGCTGGACTCGCCTGCAGTGAAATGACCCAACCCTTTCCGCTCCAGGCCTGTCACGAGCCACGTGTTTGCCAAATCAAGGGTGTCATTAACAGCGATAGAAGATTCGAGCGCCTCGCAACTAGCCGTCTTTCCGTTACTTACACTCCAACTCTACTCGGCATTACCTAGTCCTCTCCCTCCTCTCCCATCGCTAGCTTGGACCATGTCAGTAGTAGAGATCCAGGAGCACCCTGGCCTCCCGCACCACCCATCCATGTCTCGGTCGTACTCCAAGCCCAAAGGCATCCTCAAGAACGCACCACCAGTGCACAGCGGCGGGCAGCAGCAGTGCGTGGATCGAGCACGTCCGCTCGATAGGCAATCGCTTACGCGCGATGTAGTTTGCAGTGGGACGAGGAGAATCTAGCCCTCACTGAGGCGCAGAAAGACAGCCAGATGAAGATCACGGAGCCCAAGACCCCTTACGTACGATACAACGCAGAAACCGACACGGTCGAGGGAGGTGCGTGCGCAGGCTTCTCGTGCTGCGCTGCTCGTATTTAATAGGATGTGCCCAGACATACCTGGCCTTGACCTGAACGGCAGCCTGAACGGACACATGTCGACCAGCCCAGGGCCGTTCGGCGCCCGCTCGACCTCCCCCAGCAGCGTCGCAGCCACCGATGGAGAGTCTGCGCCCCCCTCTCGCCGGACATCGTTCTCGAGCAACGGGAGGACGTCGTCGGGCGGTGGTCCCGGGAGCAGGAGCTCCAGCCGCAGCACATCTTTCAACCTTCCGAGTCACCTCCCGAGCGAGGCGCGGGAGGTCCTCCGTCTCGACGGACGACAGCCCGGTGACGAAATTGAGTTTGACGAGGAGATGGACGAAGAGAGTATGTCTCGGTGGTGCTCTCCACATCGTTCACGACTTATGGGTACTTCGTCAGCTGCCGCCAAACATGCCGCGTTCGTGCGTGCACGGGGGCGCCACTACTCCAACGAAGCCGAAGCTATGAAGGCGCGTACTGCGCACGTCACAACTGGCTCCGAACTGACTTCTTTCGACAGAGGGCAAAGAAGCTCATTGAAGAGGAAGACGACGATGAACCTGTTCCATCCATTGACCAAAATCATGAGAACGAGCCGCAAGATTACGCCATGGATGAGGATAACCATGCCGAGGTCAACGGAGTAGGGCATGCAAAGTAATGAAGTTTTCCCCTGTTTGTACCCCCACTACCTGTTATTGCGTTTATACCTTCTATCTCGACTATCATCTTCTATGTATTCCTCCAGATGGTCATCTGTCTGTATACCGTTGGACTTAGGACTATACAATACTAGCTCTCGCTGCCTTACTAGTGAATGCACTCTACTTCTTGGAGACGTCGATACGGCGGAGCAATTAAGAGCCCAGAGAATTATGACACAGCGCAGATGATGAACCACGTAGTCTCTTAAATATCAGATGGCTCCTCTCCCGTCGTTGGCTGTGGACCAGATTCACCAGTGGCTACCAATGCCATGCTGAGCTTATTAGCCACGTTTCAATCACTCGGTGAGAAGGGGAGGGTGAACCCGCACAATTCCTTTCGGGCGCGTTTCCACGTGGCCGCCACGAAGTTGTCCACAGCTTGCGGGAACGCTGAGCACGTCTACATCCGCACGACCACTGCCAGTCCCTATCAGGTTCCAATATGAACTCCGCGGACTACAGAACGGCACCACGGAGTCGCCTAAGCGCTTACGACGAAGTTTGCTGTGGGAGCGTCATGTAGGCGGGATGAACATGATTCAAGTTGTGGGACCGAGAAGACTCCTCAGAGTACCACACAGCTGCGCGCCGGCAGCAGCGGTCTCTGTGCGTAGGTTGCTTGCGAGGTACTCCCGTGACGTGCGATGCTCCCTCCATCGCACCTATTTATATTGCATCTCAATCATGCATACTCGAACCGAATAATCTCTCGGCTGGGATTGAGGTCTTCCTCCGGTGACCGGCGCGGCATCGTCACCTCAAAGCTACAGTTTTAGGAGTAACGCTGAAGCACACTACTGGGAGGTACTCGACACTACGTACGCCAGTCGCCGGATGATAGAGGTAATTTACATTCGTCTCTTCAGACTGTCTTTGACAAGCGCGAGCATTGCCTCCATTTGGTCGTCTAGTACTCGCGAGTACGCCTGGCGAACCTGGCGGCCATAGTCGGAAGTGCTCAAATCTGGCCCCGAGTGTGCATTTCGCCCTCCTGAGCGTAGTTGTTTAGCACATATACCAGTAGAGCTAATTATCATACTAATTCACTCACCACTCATAGGAAATACCCAGGCATTACGGAAGTCTAACATAGGTGGAGTGAAAGACGGTTGTGCTTCCACTCGCGCACAAGTCGGACCCAGTCATGACGTGTCTTTGCCGTCTTGTGGATATCGAGCCATACTTGCGCGTACTTGTTCATGAGAACAACGATGGGAAGATCTAATACATATTCCAGGAAGACGTCCTCCGGTACCCAGTGAAACGGGGGTTTGGGGCAATCCTCCCCCTCGGGCTGCTCGGTCTTTGAAGAACTCAGTGGATATTGAAGAAGAGAACGAAGTATCTTCACCATCACCCGCTCCAGTTCAATTTCTACTTCGAGAATACTCTGAAACGTCTTGGAAAGCGCCTCTTTCATGCGCACTTCCATTAGTTCTGCCGTTAGTAAGATATTCGTTATTTTTTGACAAGTTACGTTGGGGTCCCACGGCACATCTGGGAATCCTAAGTAAACATACTGTACTCGCATGACCAACTGTTCACGTAACGCGTAACGCCCCCTCTGAACAGGGCTCGGGCGAACAGGTGTCACGAGTCACGGAGGGGTGTCAAGCGGGCGTTTCACGAGCGGCTCCGGGCGCTACGCGCCCTCATTGGCTGCTTGGGCGTTTAGGTCACGAGTGAACTNTGAACTGCACATGTTTCAACCCGTAACGCGTCACACCTAGTGAACAGTTGGTCATGCGAGTACAGTATGTCAGCAGAGTATTGAGATCCCGGTAGCGGTTATAAACTCACTTTCTAGCTCTTCGGTCCCTGGTTTTATCCGACGGTCAATGGTGTCCCAGAATGCAAGAAATTGTGGTGCATCGACGGGCCCAGGGTGATTTTCTGCATTCGAAACAATCTCGTGCACCTCGAGTAGTACCGAAGGAATCCATCTAGTACGAGTCGGTTTCCAGTTTGCTACACTCAAACAAGCAGGTGAATTCTATGGCGTCGTCATCATCGTTGGCGTGTGAATAGAGCACAAACCAGACACTCACCAGTAATACGCGGGCCTGAACCAAAATAACCTTCGCTCTGATGACCAGGTCTGGTTCATCGCAGAGCGCAATACTTCGCACTTTTAAGAGTATGCTGCTCATGACGTATGTAAAGGCAGCGTATTTGGCTTTAGCTACGTCGCACTGAGAATGGTCAAGGCTCGAATATTGTGTGTAGCGTATTGTTTGCACCTGCCGAAATACTCCTAAGCCTAGGTCAGTGGGTTTGAGGTCATTGCTGGACTTCTTTGCGACTGCTGTGAGGCGGGAACGTTTTCGAGGCGGCATGTGTGAAAAATACGGGTGAGAGGAAGAGGGCAGTCCTCCACAAGCTTGCTACGTCCCATGTGTACGAACGTCGCGCGGCGCGGCGTGCGAGCCTGTGCGAGCGCGCGATATCTGAGCGTTTAATCCGAGGCGACGAGGTCGTTGAGCACGCCCATGCGAGAGAATGCTGCAACGATAACTACATACATATATTGAGAGACGAGCAATATTGTGAGCCGATTCAACAAGTATCGGGGACGGCAGCACGGCAACATCCTTCGGGTGAAGTAACACGGGTTGACGGTGAGAGCCATCACCACTTCTTCTATACACTCACCATCCCCACATCGTCTCTGGCTGATCAAGGTCTGCTATGAAATTGAGTGCAGCTCTACCTTCACGCTCTCGCTGTACGACGAACCCCGTCACTCAGCGTTGCAACTAAAACGTGAAATGACCACGCGCGCCTATGAATGAATGACTAGACTCTATTTTTTTTCAAGTCTTCCTCCTCGCAGGTCCTGACCTTCCGCAGACTCGTCTCTTCTCCGCTTGCTCACAACATCATGGTCCCAGACCACACCGGCAAGGGCATCCTGCTCAAGGCCGACCCTATCGCCAGCGCGTTCCGCGACGAAATCAAAGCCGCCATCTCGCAGAACCCCGCGCGCGCGCCGAAGCTCATCGGCATCCTTGCGACCTCGGCAGCCCCGAGCAAATTCTACGCCGACTTCACGAAGAAGCAGTGCGACGAGCTCGGCGTCGAGTTTGTGCTCAAGACGATCGGTGCCGCGGCGGATCCGGCATTGAGCGAGGGCGAGGGCGTCGAGGAGGCTATCATCGAGGCGAACAACGACGAAAGCGTGGATGGAATCATGGTAGGCGCAGTATCTCGCCCATGTATCACTGTACCAACCCGTGCTGTCTTGTTCAATGAAAGGTGTACTATCCCATCTTTGGAGTGCAGCAGGTTTGTACCTTGCGCTGGTCCGATGCACTGAACAGCTGAGACTCTATGCATAGGATCACTACCTCCAACAGGCAAGTGACTTGCGTGTAGGTCTACACACGGTACTGAGATGATACGAAAGGTTGTGTCGCCTTTAAAAGACGTCGAAGGCCTGCACTTCAAATTCCACTACAATCTGTACCACAAGTAGGTCTCAACGTGTGACCTCATTAACAAAACTGGAACTCACCGGTTTCAGCATCCGTTATTTAAAACCAGAGTCTCTACTGTCCTCGATCACATCGAACGAGAGAGTCCCTCCAGTGGTGAACGACACCGCTCCGGAAGGCCATGTCAAGTCGATCCTGCCTTGCACGCCGCTTGCGACAGTCAAATGCTTAGAGCACATCGGCGTATATAACAAGATCCTACCATATGGCGATCGCGCGTACGGAAAGACCATCACGGTCATTAATAGGTCGGTGCTGTGCAAAGTCCACGCTGTCCTAGGTTTGCCCAAACCGTCGATAATAGGTCGGAGGTCGTAGGCCGCCCGTTGGCCGCCCTGCTCGCAAACGACGGCGCGAGGGTCCTCTCCGTGGACATAGATTCCATCCAGGTATGATCGTGTTGTCTGCCTTCACGACAGGTCTTCACACCCGTTTCTCAGGAATACACGAAACGCCCCCGCCAGTCAGGCGAGTCGGAGCAGACGCGATACCACCCGCGACATGTGGTGCACCCGAGCACGCTGACCCTGCAGGACTGCCTCGCCATCTCCGACGTCGTCGTCTCGGCCGTGCCCAGTGCCTCGTACAAGGTCAAGACGGAGTGGCTCAAGGACGGGTGCGTGTGCGTCAACGTTGCCGCGGACAAGAACTTCGAAAAGGACGTGCGGGACAAGGTCAGTCGACGCGCCCACACGCGCGTCCCCTCCGCAGCGGTTTGTTCTTGGTGTCTGTGACGAGGGCTGACGATTGCGCTCGGCTTCTCAGGCATCCGTGTACATGCCCACGATCGGGAAGGCTACTATCATGATGCTGCTGCGTAACCTGTACGTACTCACGCCCGAGTGTGCTTCGGTCGCTGTGCTGACTCTGGTTTCAAATAGCATGCGCCTCCGCTCGTACCGCGAGGTGCAGCACTCCGCCTCACAGTCACCGTGATGACGAAAATTGGCGGACCCGCGGCGCACACAGCCTACGCCGAAAAGCCCACAATAACGAACGGCCCGAAAATCTTGTATTACACCGTGGTGGGCAAACGTAGACAGCATTGAGATGAGAACCAAAGAATGACTAATGAAATGCGTGTGGTATGCGTGTTGTAGAGTAAACTAGACGGGGGTTTTACCACCAAACAAATTATAACTTGTACGAAGAGTGTCCTCGGTCTTTTACAGCTCGACAGAGCCGTAGCGAACTCCGATTGGAGATTAGGTGAAGGTTTTTAGTCAAATTGTGCTTCTGTAATCTTGATCGGTGGTAGGTTGTCGTCGAACATCGTTGGGGTGGAGGAGCCTGAGCGGGGGAAGCCAGGTGTTATCGGGGTAGACACTCCGGACGCTTCGTCGTCCACCATGAACCGCACTCGCTGGCGATGGAGCTGCGTTCAATAGTTAGACATGCCTTCACGGAATAGATGAACAAGAGTGTGCTGTCTTCGGGCCTTACCTGGGGCAGCTTGGGGATGAGGACGAAGAGTAGCGCGGAGAGGTTGACGGCAAACACCAACGGATTGTAGTGCGTGTAGTGCGTCGACGCGAGGAAGCTAGACGATGATGAGGCATTGTCTGACCCAATTGTGATTACGATACGTACAGCACAACTGGCACGGAGAAGAGCCACTTCTTCGCTGGCGTGTAGTGCGCACCTTCGTCGATTTGCTCCCATAGTGTCAGGTCATCATACGCACCGCCGTGCAAGTCAGACTGGAAGGGGATACCCGTGACCCAGTGGAACATCAAGTAGGAGAACTGTGAGGGGTAATGAGCAAGCGCGAAACGACTAGTTACGAAGCCTGAAGCATACTCCGAGATAGAAAAGATTGACCAATGTCCAGCTCAACTCCTGGGTCATTCCAGGAATTGTGTCGACGACTATTTTACCCGCAACGATGAGTACTGGATGTATGAGCCAAGCCCCTGCGGTGGCCATGGTATTAATGCACACGGCCCCGTACGAGTGATGATGACAACATACCCTTGCGATTGACCCATTCTGCATTCATGTTACCGTACATACTCTGATCCAGACCTTCCTCCTGAGAATCTTCTCCGACGGTCTCTACTTTGACCACGCTGCTGCTTCTACCACGGCCGACGCGGACTTTGAGTTCCGCAGCGGACACCGTGTGCTCGATGGTCAAGGTGGGTACGCCGAGTGTGGGAGAGGAAAGCATGCTGGTCATTCTGTCTCTGGCGCGGTGGCAGTGGAGGAGGAGGGGAGAGGGAGAGCGAAGGTGGAGGTTGTGGTCAGATCTTGAGTTCAAAGCCCATTCAGCGCAGTCGCCGCTAGACGCCCACGCCTCATCCCTCAACCAAAACATCCAGCACCGCTTTGGCGGTCAAACGCTGTCCTTCGCCGAGACGAGATTACATGCAGACACGCTACGCAGCGTAGACTACTCAAACACCTCAACGGAGACACCATGCTCCTGCAGTGGTGCACGCTCGAGCCCGCGGGGCCATCCAACTTGGCTGCGATACGGTTCGCGTCTCCCGTACGGATACAATCCATTTCGATATTTCCGACCGACGCGCAGCCTTTTGCCCAAGATGCAGAAACTATCAGGTATATACGCAGCCCTTTCTTTGCGACTAGCTGAAGCTGATCGACAACTGCACAAGTCGCACGGAACCAGACGCGTTCTTCCTCGAGCTCTTCTTCAATGCTCACCCTGTGGCTCTCCCACACTCGAAGGAGAAACCAAAACCTACGAATGCATTGGTGTCGACAGTTATTGCCTATGCAGGGGGTCGTGCAAATTTTGCAGTGAATATGAGCTCCGAGGTATGCCCCTGCCAGAAACCTCACTTACGTGCAATAACACCTTCCAGCTCTCTACGCGTCTCATGATCGTGAAAGGCGCGTTCGAATCTGTCTCTATGGCAATATACGGTGACGTCGTAAACGAACTGCCGCCGCTTAAGAATACGTACGAACCGAGACCCGTACCCTCTCTGGACCCGATACCCCTTTCTAGTGCTCTTGACCCGGCGAACGCTCGCGACCCGACGAAACTGGCCTCTCAGTTGCTGGACTTGATACCCGATGCTCCTCCATTACCGCTTATTACTCGCCTGATGTTTTGTCTCAAACCCTCCAATGAAGACTGGGACCTACCGGAGTTCCCTAATATTTTCGCAACTTTGGACGAGCTTCCGGAAGATGCAACTGTAGAAGACGCATACAACTTTACTTCCCGACCCGCTGCTGACAGTGATACGACGCCATGGTTTGTTGAGTTTGCCGAGCGCATAGCTCGTATGGTGGATTCGCCGGTATGTATAAGCCCGTCTTAAAGAAACCACAGCTCACGACTCCGCAAAATAGGACGCAAACCAGTCTTATCATATCTCTGGTGTTCTCAGCCATGTAGCATGCCAACACCCCGACATGGCGAGTAGTGTCGTCGTGAGTCTTCAATCAATACATTGATGGGTAGTCCTTGATGATACATACAGAATCGACTTGAGCTGCAGAATATCTTCACTGCGCCTACGGTTGACGAGGGAACACTTGAGTTTCTCCTAGAGGCAGCTGCAAACCCGGATATTGCGAGGAAACTCAACGAACCGACGTTCAAAGAGACGATTGAGTTTGTCGCAAATCATGTGGGTCACGATAGACGAGTTCGCACAGCCGCACAACAACTTCTCGATCGCATAGACGGAGTTACTGTCCTGGAAGACGCGCTCTCCAACACGCAGGGCGACTTCGTCAGGGCCGTGAGCACGCTGAAGGACATTGCGCGCCAAGAAATGTCTTTTGGCATCTTACTCACATCTCTAGTGACGCATCCAGACCTCGTGGATAAGCTCGCCGAGAACCCAACTATGTCTACTACGCTGCGAGGCCTCCCGGCCCTGCTCTCCGACCCCAATAACTCGATGTCTCATGACGACTTCATCGCTTTCCTCAGGGCGTTCATCGGCGTGTCGTGCGTGCTCGTTGTACATGCGTGGGCGGATAGTGTGCCCGATGAACGTTGTCGAGAACGCGCTCTGGGAATATTACGCCTGTGGCAGGGTGTAGACGGATACTGCGAGGTCAGTATTTTCAGGGTGGTCGTGTGTATAGATCCTCAGTGCCTAATTGATCTTAGCTTCTTGACCACCTGTTACTCCTGCGACAGATGGTCTTCCGCCTCAATTGGATGCTGGACAGCGACATTCCGACTAGGGGGAAAATAGACGCAGAGACAATCCTGCTGAAGCTTAGCAGGGAACCTTCCGCGATCATGCGCCCCGCTTTCACAGACTGTATGCTCAACCTCAAACCTCCTCATTGTGTTATCACGTACGAGGAGCAGGAGTCGCTGTACAGAGCTGCTGATATCGCCGATAGAGGACTCCCCGGCGCCGTAGACTGCTTACTCCAGCCCATCGAACAACCGCCGACCTTCAGCTCATTACGCGCTCTGCGTGTGGCGCTGGGAGTCGTCGCCGAAGAGCTCTCCGAGAGGGATGAATACGAGGTCTTGCAGGAGTTCTGGCAAGAAGGCTCTTGCAGCCTACAGACATGTCTAGTGGACATTCTTTCCAGTCTTAGCGATGAGATCGGTGGGCACTTTAGCGTGGACCCTCCGCCGCCTACAATATCGGAGGTCCTCACGCAAATGTTTAAGGCGGCGGGCGACACTATCTCTATCATCTTGCGCATCGCACCGGCATACCCGCTTCCCGGCCGCACCCTACGCGCCTACACGATAGCGGCTGCCAACCTCTTTGTGTGTACAGATGTCGTCGACGTCCTCTTTTTACAGACAAGCCCTGCATGCATCGCCGCCCAAGAGGTACGACAAGCCTGCATCTCTTCCATTTGTGCTTTTGCAGAATTCCGGGGGGAGTTGCAAGACGGCAAGTCGAACGCGCAGGTTGTGCTGCACACCCTTCTGGAGCATGGTATCCGGAGTGGATTGCATGAGCCTGTTCACCACCTGCTGCAAATCTTCTGTCTCGTCGACTACTTGCTCCCTACGCCCGACACACAGTCCCCGGTTGCATGGGGCCAGACTATCCTACCAAGTGTACTGCGAGAGCTGTGGACCTTCTGCCGGGCTCTCGACACGGAAAACAAAGCCCACCTTGTCAGAAGACTAGTCGCTCTGGATAGAGGAGTAGTGGGCCTCGGCGAGTGGATCTTACAAGAAGAACTCAAGGAGCTATCATACTGCCTTAACCGATTCCAGGAGTTTAGTCCTTCCCCTCACTATCGTCTAATTGGACAATATCACGCATCCTTGTCTTTGCGACTCCTCTGCGACCTGATGTCGGGAGCTTCTTCTGAAGCTGTTTGGTGTGTCACCAGTTTGACGAGCTCTGCCGAACTGGCAAAGTCTTTCGCCACTTGCTTGCAGTTGTGTTTATCCCTCAACATCTCTTCGAAGCATCTTACGAAGATCGTGCGCGTCCTTGCCGCAGACTCGGCTTCAATCCAAGACGCGATCAAGCTTCCGCTTGCTATGACACTTTTGCGCACCTCCCAGCACCCAGGCGGGGCTGCCTCTGAGGTCACCTCTTCGCTATACCTCGCGCAATCCCTCCTATGTTCCTGCCCCTCCTACATCGTCTTGGCCAATCAAGTCTCCGCTGAAGTCAGCAACCTCGTGCGATGGTTGGAGAGCTCGCCATACTTGTGTGAGGGCGATCTTCCATCTGCATTGGTCGACCTACTCGATTGGTTTACGAATGTCGACGATCCCGCCCTGATGGGCTATACCGGCGCGTCGTTTGGAGAGCTGTGCGACCAGATTAGGCCTTGCCTCGACAGCGGGAAACAAGAGATTCTACTTCGCATCATGGACTCGCTACATCATACCGAAGACATCGCCATCGTTGCGACTCCCGTCCCCTTACCCGATAACATCGAGCTCGGCGCCCAAGACCTCGAAGACCTCCTCCAGCGCGCGCCACCGCCGTCGACGCCGCCACGCAAGGCACTGACCCAGGATGTACTGAGCAACCTCGTCGCGATCTCGCCGCCGACGGCGCTCATCCGCTCGCCGAACGTGACGGGCCTCACGAAGACGTACCTGAACAACGACTTCCGCCAGCTGCGGCAGACGCCCTCCACGCGGCAGAACACGAGCAGGCTCCCGAGCATGCATGTGGATGTAGGTAGCACCTCTTGACAATTCGATCGCAGTCGGCGCCCCCCTGGGGCGTTATTGACCTGACTTTTATCCCTTTTCCTTCCCGTTGCGTGAACCCTCCGTTTGTGCTATAGGACTTCGAGAACGCTGCGTCCTCGCCGGCCCACTCACCCGTCGCGCTGCCGCTACCGTTGGCGGTACCCCTCGCGGGCCCAGGCGCGGCGGGGACGGTCATGCCCTTCGCAGCGGGCACACAGGAGAACTTCGCGTCAATGTCGCCGTTGTTCAAACTTCTCTGACGGTAGGTCAGTTAGCCCGGCATACAAGAATGTGTGTAAGATACAGGAAGGCGGTGCGGAAGAAGTGCAGAGGACATGAATGTAGAAAGCAAGTGCGGGGTTGTTGTACGATGCGGATGGGAGAGGGAAGAGTATGTATCCATGAATGAAGGAATGTATGGCTAGCGGTTTGGGAACTTCTGTAGCGACAACTATGTACTACTATATGCATGTATATATACCTCTAGTTATCGTTCGTATACCGAGATCGTTGGCGGGCGTGAGTTGGGTGTATGTCAGGGTATGACGGTACGAGCTCTTCGCGGGCGCGGAAGTATCGATCCATGTCCGAGGCATCGAAGTCCGACATAGGCGTTGGAGATACTACTCTACTCTCTGATGCAGGTGTAACAGGTTGGGTGGTAGACTGCGACTTCTTGCCCAGGAAGAACGTGCGTTTCCGCTTGGCCTTGACGGGTTGGCGTTCTGCAGCGCTACCGGAACCGGACGATGCAGGCTCTCGTGGCGGTCCACTGCGGACAGCGAAGTGCTCGAGGGGACGGGTGTATGGTGAGAGGGTTTGGTTTGAGTTGCTCAGCATCGACAGCCGTGACACAGAACTGAGGCCGGGTTTGAGCACAATTTTGGGGTCATGATGCTCGGAGAGGGTGAGGTGATCGGGAGGAGAGCCGAATCGGTCGAGACTACTCGAGAATGACGACTGCAGTGACTGGTTGATCTGGTCACCCTCACCATGGTCTGAAGGAGGGTTCGGGGGAGTCGCTATGGACTGCGTGACGCCACTTGATAGGGAGTCGCGCGTTCGTGAGCTAGATGGGCTATCAAGACGGGTCGCGGAAGCACGATCATGGGAGGGAGCGAGAGAGCGGGGAGGGGATGATGAAACAGGATAATCTTGACCGAACGGGAACATATGCCCCTCCTCTACGATGGGGCTGGCGTATAGTGGAGTTGCGCCGGCAAAGTACGGGTTATAGTGGCCAGCCCAACTATGCGCCCTTTCCATGACAGAGGCGGCGGAGAGTGGTCTGGCGAGCCGCGAATGGCCCGCCACGCTGTTCTCTCGTGTCATGCCCGTGTTTGATATTCGAGACGACCGTGAAGAGACACGAGAACGGCCGGAAATAGATTCGCCTGACGGCGATGTAATCTGCGAATGGGCGTGTATGACCCTGGGTCGTGTAATGACCCCACCTCCAACGGCCGGTACGGACTCGTATTCCTGCTCGTCTATCTCAGAGGGTAGAGCGACGCTGAATGATGAGTCCGGTACGAGGTCTTCCCAATTGGCCAGATCGAAGGACTCTTCGGGGTCGTCGATGTCGCTCGTCTCTTCTGTAAGCTCTGCCAGACCTCTGTTCTGTGTGAAGAGGTTGCGGAATGTGCTGAACACACTCTTCTGCGGTATGCCCTCCGGACGAAGTCCATAGGTGGGATCGAAGTGTTCGCCGTCGCTGTGTCCTTCGTGGGTCAGCAGGGCATGTTCAGTTTCAGGCGACGTCGCTGTCGACGAGGTCCGGCGACCAACACTCGTGCTCGATACAAATGACCCTGATCGAGGCCTGGGAACCCCTGGTCCACTGAGAGGAGAGGATGCCCGTCCTATCATGGATCGAGCCCCAATGGTGGGTATTCGAGGCGATATGACGTACGGGGGAACACCAGTGTCCGACACAGCAGTCGTCCTCAGTCGTGGCGGCGCCGGTGGGCGATTGTTCAGGTAGGGTGCTTCTACCTTTGCCTTCACCCACTGCTGGCTCAGGCGGTGAATGATCCCAGGAAGGTCTTCTCGGAACATTTGACGCAGCTGGCCCTCGATTTCCCTCTGGATGAACTTCTGGATCACGGCTATGGAGTCAAACGTACTGTTGATATCGACATTCTGCAGGGGATCCGTCTTGAAGACGAGCGTAATGCCCTTTTGCCGAGAGACGACCAACACAACGTAAGAGTCTAGCTTGAAATGGGAAAGTCGGAGCAGCATCGGTACGACAAGAGGATGCTTCGCCGCAAGCATACCGCGGGATCCTCCCAACATATGTATGTCGGGCTGCTTGTGGTTGAGCGGATTCGCCTAGGGAGCAGGTCGATGAGCAGCGCTTCACCCACGGTGGACTTGCGCACCTGCACTTTCGTTCTCAGTACGATGTGTGCATCCCCCTCGTATGTTAACCTGAATATGCCCCGAAACTGATCCGTGGTCAGTTCGCCAATGTCCCGAACCTCCAACTCCGGGGGCTAGATTTGCTGAGCTCGGTACGCCTTGCGAAAAAAGAGTGAGCGACTCGGGGACGCACCTGGGTCCCCATCTCGAGCTCAACGACCTCGATCTTGTCTGCAATGACAGGAGGTTTGTTTCCCTTGTTGAGTGCTGAATCGAGCATCTGAATGGCATCGGCGTGAAACTGGTCTGAGAAGCGGGGCCATTTGAATGTGAAGGACATTTGCGACGGTGAGGTTGCGAGCAGATGGAAGCCAGCTTCATCCAGATAGTAGAACACAGAAGACTAAGGGGAGATTTACGCGCAGCTTGACTGTGACGAGTGCATGAGGGAGATGTGGCCGGTCAGGTGCATGAAAATGGTAGTACAAGTTCATGCGGAGGCCGCCGTGCGTACGACTCCGCGCGGCGAGACCTGCACTGATTTTGACCCGAGCAGATCCAGGCCGGCTCGCCGCGTCCTCTCGCGACAGAAAATCAGAGAAAAGTGTTAAATTATAGATGTAGGTAGTGATGCGTGAGTGGAAGTTACAGGATGGAGGTGTGGTCAAAGCATTTGAATAACCCTAGAGATACATCCGGCGAACCACAAAAAAGACTGACGACAGGAAGCTGTGTATTAGTAGAGATCGCAAAAGACTGACTAGGTTAAATCCATGATGGTTCGCGGCTTGACGAGATTTACTTCTTCGCGCGCAATTGACTACGTAGGCCATCGTTTTCAGTCTGAGCAGTGTTCAACGCCTCTAGCAGTGCCATCTGCTGCGTCTGTTGGGACTGCTGTACAGACTCGAGCTCCTCCTTGGCTTTCGCCAACGCGGTGCGCGTTTCCGATAGCTGGGTCTCTAGCTGTCGCCGAACTGTGTCCGTAGTCGACGCCGCCTCGTTGGCCATGACGAGTGCCTTCGCGCTGAGCTGGTTGTTAGCCTCAGTAAGCTGAGCGCATGTCTCCGCTTGTGCTGCAGCCTGAGTCTCGATTTCAAGCTTCTCGGCTTGGAGTTGTTCAAGAGTCTCTTGCATCCACTGTACCTCGTCCTGCCTGGAAGTATGTAATCAAAATTGCTACGCTTGTTTCATTTATGTAACGAGAAGCTCACAATTCGGCTTGCTGGGTCATCAACGAGATATTGCGTTCTTCCAGAGTCTTGACCTGCTTCTGGTACGTCTCCAGCGCGACATGGCTATCTTGCGCCAGCTTCTGGGCACGCTCCGCATTCTTCTTGAGCAGATCGTGCGCTTGCGCGAACCGGATGAGCCGTTCTATCAGCGCGCGGTCGTCGGCGACGAGTGCTTGTACCCGTTCTACGAATGCCTCTACAGTGAATGACCCGCCACCGTTCATGGCCAAGGCAAAGCCTTTGGGATCGTAGAGCGACTTGAGCGAACGGACATCCATCTCGGAGAGCGATGCTGGAACACCGCCGCGCGGCGTGACAGGACTGCTTGTAGGCGAGTTGGCCCTAAAGCCGCGAGAGCCTAGCTTGCTTGCACGAGCCTCGGTGGACGGTAGGATGGCCCATACGGGTTGCAGCTGGGCAACGAGGGTTTTTGCGTCACCCTTGTACTCGACAGGAGGTTGATTTGAGGCTGCGACAGTAGCAAGAGCAGCAGCGGTCTGAACCTGGAATGGTGCATGAGAACAACTCCAGTATGGATGTCATTTTCACTCCACAAGAACATACCTGGAGCTGAATCTCCATATTCTTTACTTCCGCTCTCGCTTCGTCCCGTTCACGTTTGACGTCGTCTAATTGCTGGCTCAATACCTGGGATTTCTCAGACAGCCCGCGAGCTGTCTCTTCGTACTGTGCCCTTTGAGATACCCACTCTTGCTGTGCATGGGAATGATTGTCGACTTGTGACTTCACATCGCTCAGATGCTTGGCCAGTGCTCCCACCAGAACCGCAGGAGCAGCTCCCGCCGCAATCTCGAGACCATGATCCTGCACCAGCGACCTCAACGAGTCCACGCACCCGTCCAGTTGTGCCTTCGTCCCAGTACCGGAGACGACGTCTTGCTGAAGCTTGACGACATGCTCGTTAATATCGCCCATCATCGTCGCCTTCTCCAGATTCCATGCAGCCCTCTCCTCCTCCAAGCTCCGCTTGATCGTCTCCAGCTCCAGGTCCTTCTTGTGCATTTCCGCTAGGTGCGCTCCTGCAGCTAGCGCGAGTGCACCCTCTGAAGCTGTCACCGCCACGGAATGGCCCTCCTCTAGCTCTTCGATCTTTCGCTTCAGCTCTTCAACCTGGTATCTCCGGTTTTCCAGCTCCACCCGCTCGTTTAGCCAGACCGTACGCTCCTCTTCCATAGCCTGCAGCTGCTGTTCTGCTTCTTGTAGCTGAGACAGCTGCTCTTGGAGGTTTTGCACGGTATCCTCCGCCGTCCGCAGCTCCAGGCTGAGTGTCGTCTCGGCTTGTTCCTTCTCTAGCCTTATCATGGACAACTCCTGCTCTAGCTCGGCCTGTTTCGCGATCGCTGCTTCTTGTGCATCCTCCGCCTCCTTCAACTTCTCTTCGATGTCGGTTGGGAGTGCCCCCTTGGGTAGAATCGTAGACCGCGGTGGTCGTGGACTATGAAGCAGCATGGTATCGGAGTGCCCCGCAACGAAATGCGCCCCCTCGAAGCGGCCCTTCGACGACACGGTCTGTATACTTGTCGCCGACGACGCCGTGACGGGACTCAGCTGCGAACTGCGGTTGGGCGTGCTGTACCCCGAGTTATCCGAGACATCGGCGGGCGCGCTCTTGCGCTCGAGGGCGCGGACAGAATGACTGAGCACGCCGGCGCGATGCTCGAGGAGCCTGCGCTGGACCTCGGCTGCGCGCTCGGAGACGCGCCAGAACTCCTTCTGCGAAAGGTCGACCTTGCGGTTCGCGGCGTCGAGCTGCTCGGACGTCTGCTTGTTCACGCTCTTGTACGCCGCGTTCGCCCTCGAGAGCGACTGCGCCGCATCGCGGATCTTCGTCTCGAGCGAGAGCTTCTTGTTCATCGCGACGAGCCGCGAGGAGAGGACTTGTTGCTCCTACGGAGGAGGTTGGACGGGCTTGCACAGAGGAGACGAACGAGCCCACCTTCTTCAACTCCTCCACCTCTTCTGCACCGAGGACCTGGTACCCTCTGCTGTCCACGATCGCCTCGCTCGCCAGTAGATCCATGAGCAAATCGTCCCGCACATTGAGCATCTGGGAGGAGCGCTTTGGCTCATAGCCCACTGACTTGCGCGATAGCTGGGACACGCGGTTGGGCAACGCTGGTCTTGAAGGCGACGACGGTCCCGCCCCGGGAGACTGTGGTGGGAACGAGTTCTGTCTTCCTGGAGAGGGCATGCCTCCCGACGATCGCGAGCTGCTAAATGACGAATTCGCTGCGTCTTCGTCTTGTAGTAACGCCGACTTCTGGGAGTTCTTACGGAATGACAGTGCCGCAGTTTTCGGGGGCGATGGAGGATAATTAGACTCTGTGGGTGACCCTGGCGGCCAGCTAGGCTTGTTGCCAGAGAAGAACAGAGGAGCGGTGCTCGGCAAAGTAGGCGGTGAGGACGGTTCCGGTGTCGAAGGGTTGCTGTTAACACCTCCTCCGAGGAAGCGACGTACGCCGTTCATGAGTGGTATGTACTTGCGAGTAGAGAGACGAAGGTGATATTAGATTACTGGGTATCTTGAACCAAGGTGGTATATCGTGGAAGCCCCAGACAAAATAGCAGCCAGCTGCGGGAAGGAGTGTGGTTCTCTTCCAAGCGAGCGAATGACAGGGTGCATAGAACGCTGGCTGTGAGCCGCGCAACCGTTGGCAGAAGAGAGACCGTCGAATGGGATGTCAAAGCCGTAACGACATGGACGTCGAGGTGAACAAATCAAGATGACGGTCCACACAGCGGGCGTCTTGGTGCCAGTAAACCATCCAGACAACGACGAATATATATTTTCTACCACTGCCTACGCATCACCCATGCAACGACACCACATCCGAGGACAATAGTGGCGGCATCGAACACGACATACGTATACCTCGCACCCCACAGCATCGTCACCGCCACTAGAAGCAGCATTGTCCATCTCGGTTTCGGCTGTATTGTCTTCGACGTGTTCCTGACGCCGACTTGCCAATTCCACATCCAAGATCTGCCCCACGACGGATCAACGAGGACAAAGAACGGGACAACATACAGCACGTTGTGATCTCCGTTGAATGGTGTGGTCAAGCCCGCTGTGAAGAGTGTACGCACCCACACCGCGAGCACAGGCGCGGCGAGGGGAAGGAGCCAGGTCATGAGCAATAACAAATGTTCTTGTTGGTTTTGCATGTCCGAGTTCCCTGTCGGTGTTACTAGAGTAGCCGGTGTCGGGGATGGCTGCGGTGAGTGTTGATCTTCCTTGTCTTCGTCGCCTCGGGGAATGAGTGGTATAGCGACGGCATCGGGGACCACAGGCATTGGTTGGAATGATGCGCATCTGTAGAGTTGGTAGACCCAGCAGCCAAGGAAGCCAACTTGCCAAGGGACGACCAGAAGTATTAGAGAGCAGATCAATCCGAGAGATACCAACGCGCTCGCTCCACGGGATGATGGGGCCGTTGAGTGAGTTCTACAGGTATCAGTGAGCCAATGTCTAGAAAATGACTACGGGACTCACGAAGAAAGCCGCTTTGCAAGCATTTTCAATGGCAACATCAAGCCAAGCAGTACCCACCAGCTCACAGTGACTAGACCTGTCACTACAAGTAGTGTCATGGACGCAACCGCAGAAAAGACCAGCTCTCCTTGGTTTCCAATCCACATGTCTGAGGGTAGAGGAACCAAGGAGATGACAAAGGCAGTAACCAGAGTCACCGGTAATCGCTTGCGGACGAATGTTGTCAAAGAGGACGCGACACTAGGCACACTTCCAGCGGTCTCGGCAGATTTCCAAGCGTCATGTAGTAACAGGCCGACCACACCGACTGCCCAACTGGCGGCGGGAGCAGCATACCGTACTCCCCATCGTCCAAGGGTGGCCCACATGTCGATAGACAGTTCTAGATGCTCTACCGCACAGCTGTTCTCTCCAGTGGTGAAGACGGCGAAATTGAATCCGCGAGTGTGGCAGGAGGAAACGAAAGGCGCAGAAGCGTGCGTGTGTACGAGAACAGGAGAATTCGATGTAAGAGGAAAGAAGTGGGTCTCTGAAGGGTGGGAGGTGTACTGGAGGAGAGGCGGTAAGAGTGAATCTGAGGCTTCTCAGCTTTGCGTGATAGTGAATTGTGAACTATAGCTCACCCACGCATCGCCCAGATATGCGAAGCTTCGTCTTGTAGACTATCAGCGAGTTTGCCAGGAGGTTTGGGAACCGCACATTTGTGCGGAGTGCCTTTGAAGAGACGTCTGTGGATATCGGTGAGAGAAATACAGCTATGAGCCGGCGGCATTAGTATAAGTACATAACATGGGGGCGAGAACTGACCCATCATGCCACTGTGCACGACAATACTCTCGTTAGGTACGAAGCCACCCACCACCCACCCTCTACCGTCCGCATCCTCGATACGGACGGCAATGTTCATGATGCCAGTGGGAACATGCGTTTGGAAAACGACCACGCCTTCAGATTCATCTGAGCCTTCGTCTGGGACGGGGAAAGTTCTTCCGAGTGACGGACTAGGGATCAATTTGAGGACGTATGGATGAAGAGCCTTGCAATCATTTGCATTGTCGCAGCCGTAGATGGAAGCACGCAGAGGAAGGGGGTTGTGGGGTGAAGTTGGCGGAATACTTCCTTGAGAGACATACAACATGAAATCATGATCTTCTGCCGCGGAACTTGAGACAGGTAAGAGGTAGGTATGCGATCCCGTAGGATTTTTGAGAGATAAATGCAAGCCTGAGGGGAGGATATGTGCGCCTTCTGGGTAGAACGATGAGGTAGAAGTTCGGTACGTTGGCGGTAGAGTATGGCCGTCGCGGAGCCATGTGTCGAGAACGACGCCGCGAGCCTGTGGAGATGATGCAGCACCTAGTTCAAGAGCGGCCCTCGCAATTCGCCAACGCACTTGGTGGCACCAAACCATTTCTCTGTGTCCGACCCCCGTCCAGCTTCCCTCCAAGGCGCTGGAAAACACAGTACGCCGGTAGACTTGTGATCCCTTGGTTTCGGGTAAGATGCACGACTCGGAAGGAATCATCAAATCTGTAGCGCCACCACAGAGTGATAGAATGGGAGTTGAGTCGTTCAGCAAAATCTTCATGTTATCCGAATATATATGCTCGATTCGTCGGTCAAAGCGAGCTGGAGGAAGGGTGTGAGGGGTCGACATCGTGATGACAGCGGCGATCTTTGGGTGAGGTAGAAACCCTGTGCCTACGACACCGCCCATGGAGTGACCGAGGATGGTGATAGGTGTATCTGCAGGATATAAAGAGGATATATAGTCGATGGCGCGTAGAGTGTACTCTTTTTGTACATCGAGGGTCGTGCCGTGAAATGCAGATAAGTCTTCATTAAACTCGACTTAATTCGTCCCTCAGTACACTACCTAGGCTCATTGTCACAATAACTCCACGTACCAGCATAGAAGTCCAGCGGTCTGAGCCGCTTTGCGCGAAACTCACTGGATACTTCGTACGGGTTAGAGTAATACTGGCGCGTCGCAGAGGACGCGATCGACCGCACCTGGTGGGAGGAGCCAGCGTTGCCTGGGATAAAAAGTACAGGCGTCCCACGCAGCTAACACACCGTCAGCCAGCGGACGTTGCAGGAGGCATCACAGACCGCACCTCGTGCCCCTCCCAACCAACTTCGCGATAAAGCCAAAGAGAATAACGGCTCGCGAGCGGTGTCCAAGAACGGTCAAAGCCTGACTGCAGCACGTAGGAAGGCGACATCCATGACATTCGACATCCTTGAGGGGAGAGCGTGTTTACGGTGTCCAGCGCAGCATAGTAGAGGGCAGCGACCGCGCACAGCGAGAGCAATCCTAAACAATATAGTGGGACGCGTGAGGACATGAGCACATCCCAGGCAGTGGGGGAAGTTACAGAGTGTGGTTTTATTTCGGGTGTTCTGTTGTTACAAGATCATTACAAAGTAGTGACCTATTTGAACTCAGTAAGCGGCCCGTTCTTACATTACCTATTTGAGTCAGAGTATGTTTGTTATCTGGTCAGAGACACTCCACCAATAGTTTGGAAGAGCCATCGCGGAAGGCGGAGCTGCTTTCAGCCCCGCAATTTTCAACGTCATGCCAGACATAGTCTCTAGCTACTCGCTAAATATCGCTGCGTCCCTTCTCTGCGTTTCCCACCTACTGCCCATCGCCACTTTCGGTCGGCAAGGCTGAGATATCCTGTCAGCCTCTAGGCGCACAGCTGTCCTCTCCGTCCCATCGCTCTCATCGTACAGATCTCACTCCAAAAGAGCCCTCTTCACTCCTCTCGTCTTTAGCACGGCATAGTTGGTCTTTGGGAGGAATAATCTGACTGGAAGCGGTGAGAAAGATAGGGACTTCCGGCATAGTGGGTAAGCACCTTCAAAACCTTTGCCTCGAAGGTGGACCGGATATAGTTTATCATATATTCGTGATCACATTGCTGAGCTGGGATGCCCACCTCTAACTGCTTCGCTGCGGCAGGGAACACCTACACCTCATTCACGCCTACTCAAGCTGGCACAGAACTGCTGCCATGGCGTCCCCGCCAGATAGCTCTTCCATTCTCTCTGGGAATCTCTCAAGTTCCCCCAAGACAATACGACGCAATTCGGAGCACTCACATTCTCCAGTGAGACATCGAAATAGCACCGGAGATGATGACCTTATTCCGCGAGCTCGACTCTCACCAACTCTAACTCGGTCCTTCAACCCCAATGACCCAGACGTCAGGGAACGGCAACGAACAATGGATGCGGACATGGCCATGCAGCTTTCGAGAGCTCGCAGCAGTACTATTTCTGCGTCTCCGAGCGCGGTCACTCCTTCGCCAATACTAGTCCCCCGCTTGCAAAATGACCACGATGAAACTCCGTATAACACCATTACGATGCATGAGCAGATGGATTTGAACGCCGCAAGAGGGGTATCGCATATTCATGCTGATATGGACGAGCCTGCCGAGGCCTTTCACCCAGGTCCCGCTCCAGAAGCCCACCTTAACCACCTCAGCTCCGGACATGACCCAGCCCTTTTGGTGTCTATCGAGGGGCCGGAAACGGACGACATAGGCGGGTTGCCTATGTACCAGGCGAGCATACCAACCGAGCAGCAGCAGTTCGACTTCACGCTTCTCGAGTCCTTCGCCCGCGAGGAGAAGACACGACTTGGCATCCACTCACCCACGTCCACCAGCCCGCCAGACGGGCCCTTGTCCAGCAGCGTTAACACAACCAGCACTGTGCCTGCTCCAGACATTCGTGCCGATGGCGCGCTCGATTTCAGCGTGCCCATACCTGCGCCTCGCGCACGGCAACGCAAACTCAGTCAGAGTGCACCCGGGCCTCGGCGTGCGAAAATGGCGTTGTTCGAGCACAACGCAGGTGGCCCGCCGCCTACACTCGGATACCGCCCTTCGCTGAATGGAGGACAGGTGCTCAGCGCAGTTCCCTCGTTCGATAATCTCCCCGCGACAAGTGCTCCAGACTTCGGTAGGCAAAACACCGCCGGATCCGGCCATGACCGACCTTACCGCTTTTCGTTCTACTCGAACGCTTTGTCCGCCACGATTCACTCACGGAGTCTCAGTGAACTGCCGGCGGAGGGTCAATCGTTTGAGGACTTATTCTTGGGCATGAACGAGGCCAATCGAGCAGAGAGCGTTCCCATGTCGCGTCCCGGGACTAGTATGGGCTTCAACAATTTCAACGGCATGGGACCGAGCCAGCGGTTGGGTGGATCACACGCTAATGTACCAAACCGCTCAGGGATATCGAAAATGTCTGGCAACGAGCCGAGGGGTCGAGCGACCACGGTAAATGGCCCAGGACTGTCCAACGTCGATGGAAACACATGGTGGTTAGACGTGCAGTGTCCTACAGACGACGAGATGAAGATGTTAAGCAAGGTACGTTCACATCTTGTCTACATAGGACGTATAAATGAAAGGAAACAATAGGTCTTCAGCATCCATCCGCTCACAACTGAAGATATTCAAATGGAGGAAACTCGGGAGAAGATCGAGCTCTTCAGGAACTACTACTTCGTTTGTTTCCGCAGTTTCGAGCAGGACAACCTCAGCCCCACCTACCTAGAACCCCTCAACATGTACATCATCGTATTCCGCGAGGGCATCCTTTCGGTACGTAGCTGAGTCTCGAAGACAAGCCTCGTACTGATAGATGCGCTAGTTTCACTTCCGACCAACACCACATCCCCAGAACGTCCGTCGGCGCATAAAGCAGCTAAAGGACTACATCAGCGTCACCTCTGACTGGATATCCTACGCCCTAATTGATGACATTACCGACGCTTTTGGTCCGCTCATCCAGGGTATCGAGTATGAGGTCGACAGTATCGACGAGCTGGTGTTGATACTTAAGGAAGCGGAACAGAGCGACATGTTGCGGCGGATAGGTACATGCCGGAAGAAGGTTATGGGGCTATTGCGGTTAATGGGCAACAAAGCAGACGTCGTAAAGGGGCTAGCGAAACGGTGCAACGAGAATTGGCGGGTGGCACCGACCTCGGACATAGTCAGTTTCCTCCTGCGACGCTCGTCCCAGAAACGCTGGCGCTAATGCGCGCACGTTTACAGGGCTTGTATCTCTCGGACATCCAGGACCACTTGATCACCATGACGCAGAATCTGAACCACTACGAGAAGATCCTCTCGCGGTCGCACAGCAACTACCTCGCCCAGATCTCCATCGAGATGACGGACGCGAACAACCAGATCAACGACGTGCTCTCGAAGCTCACCGCGCTCGGTACCGTGCTCATCCCGATGAACCTGGTCACCGGTCTGTGGGGCATGAACGTTCATGTACCAGGGCAGGACGTCGAACAGGTGAGCTCCCCCGCGTCTGATCGCTCTCCGCAAACTGACATTTCGTACAGGGTTACGTCTGGTTCGGCTCGATCATCGCGGTACTGGCTGCATTTGCCGTCATCGCAGGCTGGTCGACATACAAACTCATGGTCGGCCGTTAGCATAGCGCACTTCTACCGGATTCTCTTCTTTTGTTCGCATACATTCATTGGGATGGACATTGTTTAGACACATTCATACCTATATCTTAGGCAGGCGCACGCAGCAATTATTTGCATATCTTACATATTCCATAAGACTGTAGTGACAAATCCTACTGCGATTCGACGGTAATCGACTACGTGGTCCCCACAGACGTCCAAAGAGGGTGGAGAAAGGAACAACAAGAACGGCTGCAGACAGACAGACAAGGGGGAAGTGGTTATAATACAGAGCACGGGAGACAGCAGCAGACGTGGAAGCGAGCAGGTGATTGATACAGGAGTGCTAACCCACCAGTATGCTATGAGGGAGGACAGGGAGAAAATGCACGAGTGGATGTTGAGCAAAGGGATCATGGGCCACGTCGACTGTCCGTGGGCGACCTCGGTGGTGGTTGGATAGTATAGCGATCGAAGGCACGGACACCCATCTGCAACTCCCGTTCAGCGCTGGTGCATGGGTCCTAAAGCAAAGCGACCTACTGGATGTTGCGGCAACCGATTGGGATCCACCTGCGCTACGAGGTGTGGGAGGGCCGGCTGCATCGCCTGAGCTGTGATGTGAGCCGGAAGGGGCTGCGGCCGGGGCTGCTGCTGCTGCGACGGAGGCGCATGCTGCCTAGGCGGAGATAGCACCACATCGTTTGGCGTGGGAGAGAGCATCATCGCGAGCGACGGCGACAGGCCCTGGTTCGCGGTCCTCTGTTGCATCGGCGGCGTATGTATCGCCTGCACGGGGGAGTGCGCCGCAGACTGCATGCCGTTGTGCATCGAATGATGCATTGACGGACTCGGCAGCGGCGGAGTCGAGTGGGAGGGCTGCATCGCAGATGGATGGATTGGTTGAAGCATTGGATGGGACGAGGGACCAGGAGCTCGGGCGGGTTGGAGAATGGGAAGCATAGGGCTCGAACCATGGATAAGAGACGGGTGCATAGCCAGAGACGGATGCGAAGTTGGCGTGTGTGCGATGGGCGACTGGTGCCCTGCAAGCATTGCGACAGGAGTCGGCAAGGTCGGACGACGTTTCGGAGAGGGTTGCTGCATGGAGGGAGAAGGGATAGTGACCGACAAGCTGCCGTTTGGCGATCCGTCATCAGGATGTTTTCTTTTCCTCGGCGCAAGCGATGGTGAGTCCAGGGGAGAAGATGCCTCTGGTGGATGATTGCGAGTACTGGGAGGGGGCGCAGACGCAGCAGCGTTGCTCCACCGGCTCTGCCTATTTGACCATGGTGGTGGCGGGGGAACATGCGAGCCGTTCCCGCTACTTGACCGCTCGTAGGGAAGAGGCGGTGAGGGGGGCCGCTGCGCCGAGGAACTCAGAGGCCCAGATGAGGTCGGAGCAACTCGGGGAAGTTGTGGCGAGCCATTTGGATATGGTGGATGCAAAGCAGACACGGGGGTGCCTGTACTGCGCGGGGTAAGGGGAAGGCCTGTCGTTGGTCCGCTGCCTGCAACACTGTCCGGTTGACCGGGAGTAAACCGCACAAGCTCGACAAAGAGGGTCTGAGTGTAGGGAGGAGGAAGCTTCATGTAGATGATATCCTTGCTGAATGTGTCCAGCATCTCTTTCGTGTCGATATAAGCGTCTGGATCTGGGTTCTCTGTGGGAACAGTCAGTGATCAATGCTCGGAACTAGTGTGATTGTGCCTACCATGGTGCTTGACGCGCACTTCTGAGTACGGATATGTCCGATTCTTGCGCAAGCAGCAAAGCGGGCACATGAACCGGTTGTTGCCTCCCGGCGTCGGGTCGACAGGGAAGAACACACAGCCGCCATGGTACGTCTTGTTACACAGCTCGCACTCGACCGTCGGGTAGTTGAGCAAGTACGCCGTTCGTCCTCGGCAGATACAGCGCGTGCCATCCACCCAATCCTTGTCAATGTCCTGGCCGAACACAAACTTGGGGCGTCTGCGTTTCTTCATCCGCACGGGCGCAGGCTGGCCAGCGAGGACACGGTGCAGACCAGCGAGGTCGAGGCCGAACGACGTCTCCGGGTTGTGGGCGACCGCGAACTGGATCTTGTACATCTTGCGCATGAAGTGCCTAACCTGGGGAATGTACTCGGGGCGCTGGTTGCCGGGGAGGGAGACGAAATGGATGAACTGGCCGATCACGGATGCCAGGCGGTCGACGCGGTGCACGATGATCTCGAGCTGCTTCCAGTCCTCGGAGTAGTTCTTCGTCACCTCGGGCGCGTGCAGCAGCATCGTCGGCAGATAGCAGAAGTGCCAGCTGCGCTCCTTGCGGATCGTGCCATTCCAATGCTGGTGGTCGCAAAACGGACACGAGCCACCGTTCGCCGCGCAAACGCCGTGGAAGCGGGCGAAACAGTGGTCGCACTGCACCGCGTCAGAAGTCTGCCCTGCCGCGGGCGGCCGCACCGGGTTCGTGCAGATGCAGGTGTAGTACTCGTCCGTCGGCGGCAGATCATCTTCCGGTCGCGTCGACTCAACAACATCATCCAAGATCGCCTTCCCGTGGGCAATGTGATGAGTTCGACAGAACCACGGAAGGCCTTCTAGCCACCGGAAATGCAACGTCAGCTGCTTCTCGAGGCGCTCAAAGTTGGGCAGCGAAAAAATGGTGAGGTGCTCCTTCGCATAGCTACGCCACTGGCGCATCGTCTGGAAGATGTCGGACTCATCGCCGTGCTGGTACCTATTCTTGAGTACCGCATCGCACCGTGTCTCGAGGTCGACCGCAAAGTCGACCGTGCGGCGCATGTCCTGCACGATGGAGATGTTGAACTCCTTCTCGCCCCGCGTCACGAGCTTGACGACGTCCTGCACGCGCGGCTTCTGCAGCGCAGGCTCCGCCGCGAGCCACGTTGTGATCTGCCGCTCGACGTCGCGCCCACGCGCGCTCGTCTGCTTGAGCACCTCGAGCAGGCCCGGGTCGATCGGCACGCCCTGTGGCACATGCGCCGCCTCCTCGAGCTCCGCGAGCGTGCGCTGCGGGCTCTCGAGTACGGCCTTGATGCGGTCCTCCCACGCCGTCCCGAGCCGCAGGCGCGCCTCGAGCGATTTCATGTGCTTGTTGTCCGACGGCAGGCTGCACGCGCGGGCACGCGACACGAGCCGCCGCACGTCCTCAAGTGTGAACTGCTCGTGGTTCTCCTGCTCGAGCTCCTGGAGCAGCTGCTCGCGCAGCACGATCTTCTCGATCTCGACGAGCTCGTCCACCTGCACGTTGAGCGCACCCCCGCGTATCATCAGCTCCTCGCATTCACGCACGTATACGTCACGGTCCCGTGCGGTCGTCACCGAGTCCAGCAGCAGCCGCGCCTTGGCACGCGTCTCCTCGGCCTCGTGTGCGAGAGTCTTGAGCGACACAATTTCGGAGCAGTCGAACCCTAAGTCCTCGACCTCCCGCAGGAGCGCGTACAGATCCGCAAGTGAGCGGTCCGGCTTGTCCAGCACGTCCTCGAGCGGCATCGCAGGCCCTTCGCGGCCGCGCGCCGACTTGCGGGGAACCCGCTTGCGCGTCGGTTTGCGCGTGAGGAACGTGTTCGCCGCGTCGATCCACTCGTTCGCCCGGGTGACGCACTTGCGCAGCGAGTGCAGCTCCTGGAGCGGGAAGCTGATGCGGTCGCCCTCGGCGAGCAACGTACGCAGGTTGCGGAGGGACGGCTTCGCGCTCTCGCCGAGGAGCTTGTTAAACTTGGTACGCCATTGTGCTGGGACGCCCGCGCGCTCTGCGACCGCGTACTGGGTGTCCTGCAAGTACGAATCGCTGAACCGTTTGCGTAACACCTGACTCGCGCGTGGGCACTTGCACAGCTCCTCGACGTGGTCGATGCAGACGACCTTCGTCGTGCATCCGCACGTGATCTGTGATAGATAGCAGAAGCACTTGCAGATCTTGCACTGATACTGTTCCTCTACCCGGTCGTTCTCCTCGAGGGTCTCGCCCATGTCCATCGCTCGTGCACGCTGACGGGCACTGAGTTCGCGCTCGACCATCTCCTGGAGACTGTCGTTGAGCCTACGCGATGCAGGCGTTTAGCACCGGGCGGAATCTTTAGCATCGCAAACCAACATACCATATCGCGGTCTTGATTGACTGTGACTGCTGGGTAATCGTGATGACGAGTTCGTCGTGAGAGAAGACCGGCAACTTCCGGTGCTCCTGATACCTCTTGACACAATCGAGCGCCTGAGGGAGCCAATCGGGAAGGGCGAAGTTGACGGCTTCATTGAAATTGAACTGTGGCCAAAAGCAGGCGATCAGCAACTCTGTCTGCCCTGAGCCTGGGAGCCCAGGAGAGCAAGGGGAAGTCAGACACCCACCCCGTGGTTGAAGCCCGCGTGGTACGCCTTGGGGAACGTCACGACGAACTCGCCCGCTCGCTGATTGCAGGCGTACACCTCGACGCCCGCCTCGCGCAGCCTGCCCGGGTTCATGAGCGTCACGAGCTGGAAGAGCAGGTCGGGCTGCGCCTCAAACAGATCCGGGGCTTCTGACCGAATGGCCGCTTCGAACTTCTCCGCGTCCTCTCCGGGAATGCTGTACCACGTCTTCGTCTCGCCCCAGTGCACTAGAGCGTATCACACATAAGCTTCGCTGCTTCCCGAACTTGCCAGACCCTGTGTACTTACTGTAATTGATGCTGTATGTGTAGTGATCCTAGATAGCATCTCGTTAGTGGACTGGAAAGAACACACGATAAGACGCTACACACTTCATTATGCCAGCAGAACGTTGAAAACACCATGCCAACGTACGTCCAGGGGACGGTCATGCCAGAGATGTCTGATTTAATGAACCGTAGAAGGGACTCTGGAAGTATCGGGATGTTGTTCAGGTTCCACGGATCCTTGGAGTATTGACTCAATGGATGGGTCTCCATCGTCGGCATCGCACTGGCGGCAGTCAGCATACCGCTTCTAAAGCCACGCACACAAACTCCCGCAACGCACCTGCCATGTGTGGTCGAGTGGACGTCCGCGCCGTACTCGACCTCGACCGTCTCGTTCTGACTCTCCACGAGTCGCCAGAACTCGCGTTCGGCGTCCGTCTCCGTCACCACGACGTCGCCAAACTTATTCACTGCGGGGTCGAACGAGCGCTGCGCCGCGTCCCCGCCATCGTAGACGCGCTCGCTGTCGCCCTCGCCCCCCGAGGGCGGGTGAGTGGTGAACCAGATCTTCCGGAACTCGAGGTCGCGCGCCTGGAAGCTCGACAGACTGTGCTCCTCGCCCTCGTCGAAGCCAAAGTCGCCGCCGGTGCCGAACAGGCAGATGTGGCAGAACCACTGGCCCTTGGGGATCGTTACGAGTGGCGGATCAAGGCAAAACGTGTGAAAGCCTGCATGTATAGCACGAGGGGTCAGCACTCGGATAGAACAAGGGGCGAGTGGCGCGTCGAGAGGAGTCACGCACCACAGTCACAGCCGTCGCACAGGAGCATTTCCTCGCCGCGGTCCTTCTTTCGACACACCTCGCAGTGAGGCTTTGAGGTGCTCAGTGCCCACTTCACGATAGGAGAATCGGAAGAGCGCACCTCTGTGGGCGCCGGGCGTTCGCCGTCGCCGAGCGTAGCAGCCGTGCGGTGGCGTAGCGCTGTGTGGACAGTTCGTCAGTGGCCACGCAACTCGAAAATTAATGGTGACTCACGCAACAACCGATCTGTCGACGTCTGCCGTGCACTGCGCCGCGGACGCGCCTCTGACTCGTCCGGTGGCTCCGATAAGGGGCTCGACGAGCTCGACAACGGACTCGACGGCGGGCTCTCGTCGTCCACGCCGACACTCGAGCGCGCTGACTTGCCTGCCGTCTGAATATTCATATGCGTCTTGAGGTTCGGGTCCGTCTGCTTCGCGGGGGACAGGTTCGGCGAGTTGCGCACATGGTTGCAAAAGTGCTCATACGGCAGTATGACGCGGGCGTACGAGTTCTTGATCTGCGTTGCGAGCCCCGGGATCCCACCATATCCTAGCAGCCGACCGAGGTCTGCCCATTTCTTGTTTCGTGTGACCTGTACCATAGGGGGCGATGAGGGATATGCAAACAAAGTCCGGTCCCGAAGGCGCACACGCACCTGTTCGTAGCCACCGAGTCCGTGGACCTCTTTGCGCAACAGCCAGAGATCGAGTGGTTTGTGGTTGATTGTGGGCACAGAGACCCGTGGATTGCCCTGCTGCTTGTGGAAGCGGTACAATTGTTCAAGGAAATTGATCTTTGCACGAGACGACGCTTCGATAGAGTTTAGACGTTGAAGTCGCGTCTTGAACCGAAAAGTCTAGGGAGTGGCGCAGTGCGAGGTGAGGACAGCGGTGGCGCTCGAGTTAATGAGCATGGCGTACCTCGGTATCAGTAACGAAGGGCATTGTCCATCCCAACGGTGGGATAATCTTACACATTCCATAGCTCTTCGCGTTCTCGGAGATGGATTTGATGTACGCCATGGGATCCTTGAACTGCTCCGGGGTTGGTCTGAAGGTGGGGCAGTCGGTGAGGCCGAACGGGCGCTCTTTGGGCTTGGACGCAGAACTGCGCGGATGGGCCGTCTTGACGGTGGAAAGGTCGAGTATATGCGGGACTTGGATAGGCGGGCCGTCTCTGAGGAAGACTCGGTCGCCCGCCTCTTCTTCGTGCAGAGCACTTTCATTGGACTCCTCCTGGGACACGGCGGTGAGCGCAGCAAGAGCGTCGGTCTTGGATTTGCGGGGAGCCCGCTTGGATTCGCTGCCCATGGGCCGCGAAGGGTCTTTTTTGGCGTGGGCGGGCGCGGGCTCGAGCTGGTCGATGGCGATGGCGCCCTCAACGGCAATGTCGAGGCTGGAGGTAAGGGTCGCCGCGGACGATCGGCCGGGTAGCTCTGTGGAGGTGCTAGCACGAGGGCTGTCTGGCATGGGTCTTGAGGAGAGGCGGCGGCCTGGGGTGGCACGGGACGGCGGGGAGCCTCGCTGAGGAGATCCCGCGTGCATGCGTGGTATGGGCAGAGGAGCAAGGACACCGGGACCTGCAACGCCCTTCGTTTGTGCTGGTTGGGCCTCCGCACACGCTCGTGTGAAATTCCCAATCTTCGCGGACTTTCAATCTTGCCGCCCGCGCTAGCCATCTCGCCGCAGATTGATGTCTTTTATGGTGACTCGATTGTTCTTGCCCTCCTCGCGTGGCGAGACTGTCGGGTGCACGCCAACAGGTGTTGCCCCGCCTACTTGCGACTCGGACTCCCGCGGCATCACACAGCGCTCTCGCAGGGCCAGGACTGCCATATCCGGCCTGGTAATGTGCCGCGAGATCCCCATCACGATCTCAGCGACCGTCTCCATCCGGTTATTCTGCAGACGCCGGCCCCCGCCACCCGACAAACAAAACACACCGCAACAACCGCCGTCGCCGCTGCCTCGCCAAAGGCTGTCAGCTCACGCAAGGGCGATTGCGCAATTCCGGCCCCCAGAGACTACGCCCAGAGGACAGTCCGTCATGGCATTGCAAACACGGTGGGAGCCCGTGCACCTCCCAATACGACCCCTGCCGTGGCACCTCGTGTCTGCTCCTAGGAAGTGTACATACAAGTAGAGCACCAAAGTGCGTGTCCTGTGAGACCTTCCTCGCAGGACGTCTGGCTTTCCTGGATTACCATCTGCGGGTGATCTTCCTCCCAGGCGAGCCAGAACCTCCCACCTGCTCGCTCCGCGGGTTCGCTAGATTGCCTGCTGCATCACGGATTGCGAGTCGTCTTCTGATCTGCCGCTGTCCGTACTGCAGCGTTTGCACCGCAGCCAGCGAGCCAGATCCCCCGTATTTCTGCACCAGCGAGCGTCTGCAAACAGTCTCATGATCGAGCCGAGGTAGGAGACGTTCTCATGCATCCATGTATCGAAGTCGTGCAGATGTATGACACCGAAGTTGACAGCGCAAATAGAACCGCGTGCGTGACGGGTTCTTTAACTCAGGCGCCATGCCTCGTTGTAGTGCGCGCGGGTCGCCCGTGTATTTGGCATTCCTGCCGTGCATGTTAGAGAGGCACTCGGCACTCCGATCACTACTACTGGGGATGCGTTTCTCGCGTATCAATCTGTTGTAAGCTTGGTCTCATTCGCTTCATGGATCGCGCTTACAGACCCAACACTTGGGCTCAGAGCTTCTCCAAGGCAGCCACGGTCGGCGGAGGTCTACGGCACGAACCTTCATATCTGCCAAGTCCGTCTCGCCAGCGTCATGGATGGTGTAGCGTTCTACGTGACTCGCACGCGCGGTCTCTGGTGGCTCGGTGAGCATCGCACTAGCAGCGAGTCCAAGCACTCGTTCAGCGACACCGAGACATCATATTAGGGTGCCTCTACCTGTCTAGGGGCATCCTTGTCCCGTTCTCGAATACAGTCAGATATCACCTTCAAGTTTGCCTAAAAGCTTACCGTAGAGTTTTTTCCCTATCCCGTTGACGCATGGTGGCGACGTGGTGAGCCTACCGTGTTCTTCACTGCTTCTGGAAGCTCATCGCCCTTCTCCCTTCGGCCCAATACAACAGCACAATGTCGTCACGACCACATAAACGGCCGGTAAATCTAGTTTTCAGCCGATACGGACCTGCCTGCACGTACAGGTTATCCCAGTCCAGACGATTCTGTTAGGCCGTCAGCAGCCAGCTTGGAGCCATCGAGAAAAGGGGTCGCGTCGCTAGCCGTGACATTTGTCGTCGGACTGAAAGTTGGATGACAGGGCTGGGTCTGGTGCCCGTAGTGAATGTGCGCACGCCTTCCCGCCAATTCAAAATCCCGCGGCCTTCTCGCTCACGAAGCTCTGCAACGGCTCCAAAGAGCTCTCTACAGAGCCCGTGCTCCCTCCCCGCACGCTGGGCCACAGACCGCGCTATACGACGTCACCCTAGCTGGCGAAGTCGAACCGCCTGTTCAACGACCTCGTGTCCTTGCCTCTACCATGCGGGCACACAGCCTTGCCCACGGGATCTGCGCCGCAATCGAGGACACCTCCGTCGCAAGCAAAAACGAACACCCGCACACATGTCACTCCGCCCCGCTGCACGCAGTCGCGGAGATCGTGCGCGAATCATGCACATCGGCCACGATGTGGCAGGCCGTTCCCGGGCGGTGGATCTGCGTCCCTGGCGGTAGGTATAGCGGACTAGCTCAAACGAACTCTTCGCCTCGCCGCAGACATTGTAGACACGCTAGTCCAAACTAGTACTGTCAAGTCTACAGGCCGTGGAGCTCTGGAGGTTTGGCCATTGAAACGATAAACGATTATAATGTATGTATAGCAAGGGATGTTTGAAGTCCCCGTAGTTTAATGGTTATGACGTCAGACTTCTAATCTGAAGGCTGTGGGTTCGAGTCCCACCGGGGATGCTCAATGGTCCGTAGTGACTTCTTTTTCCTTCCCTACTATGTACGGCGGCCCTATGTCACACACTCAAAGTCAGTTTGAGGATCTCTAGCAGACCTTGAATCTAGAGTACAGACATGTTGTATTCATTCGTGCGCGCACGAATGAAACGCGTCACACGGGAAGAATAACAGTCAGTGAATGAGACACAAGTCCACTAATACTATTGCCGCGTCGGTAGACAGTGAGCCACAGTCTCAGTGATGCAGCCCGACGAGGATCTCTAACAACTTGCGATTTAGGATACAATATTTCACGTTCAGTCGTCATTGCCGCTGCGACCCATCACACGGGAAGAGCACAAATCAGTATCTTCGTACTAGTACACTGAGTGCCGCATACAGAACTCTTCGTGGTCCCAGTGCCAGTGGGCACAAGAATACTATCATTACATCATCCACGAAGGGCCTACTAAAGTACATCTCCAGAGTCGTCGCAGTCGTACCAAAACGTGATACCGAGGAACCATGCGCGAGACATCGCCCAGAGCAGCCGCGTCAACTGAGGCTGAGCGTCGCCAGCAGCGCGACGAGACACGTCCCCAGACACGCGCTCGCGAACGCGCCGACGCCGGTCGGGAGCGCGGTCCACGCGAACACGAGGATGCCGACGAGCGCGAGCACGAAGCCCGCGACGGCCATCCACGCCGCGAGCGTGTGGCAGTTGGAGAGCAGGCGCACGGGCGGGCCCGCGGCGGTGCCGCTGCGGTCCGCGCCGTCGCGCGGGCTCACGCAGAAGAACGGCCGCACGGTGTGCACGGACACGCGCGCGGGGTCGAGCGCGGCGAGCCCCGCGCACCAGCTCCCGAAGAGCGCGGCGAGCTCGGCCTGCGTCGCCTGCATGAACGGCGTGCCGCTGCCGCTGTGGTGCTCGGCGGCGGCGTGCGCTGAGCGCGTGCGGGTGTGTGCGAGCGGAGGGGTGTCGGCGAGTGTTGTGTGTTGCGCCTCGTAGTGCCTGGAGATGTTCTTTTCGAAAGGCGTGGATGAGGCCGTCGCCGGTGTCGACATGACCTCCACGTCGTTGGCATCGGCGTCGTTGAGTTTGTAGCGGATGAGCATGAAGGAGCCTACGAAGGAGGTGATTGCTGTATATATGTGTCAGCAGAGACCACACAGAGAGCATGAAGACGCACCGGCGCATACGTGGAATATGAGGGCTCCAGCGAGACTCGCATTCAAGAGCTGAACTGTGTTCGGCCATTGGGTACTGTCCAGCGTGCTGGTGTGTGTCAGACCGATCGTGAAGGACAGCAGCGTGCCGTCAATCGAGGCAAAGAACGTCGTCTACCGATACCGACATCTATCAGCTCAGCCTTCTCCGTGAAGCACGTCGGCGTCCAGCACTCACAATGACACTGATCAGCTGCAGCCGGTCCAACCAGACCTGGACGACATTCATGACGGCCTTGCGGGATGCAGCCTCGCCATCGCCGCCCGCCGCAGATATAGCCTCGCCCACCTGGAGCTTCTTCTGCAGCATCTGCGTGCGCGCGCCGGACATGGGCAGCGAACCTGGGCGGCGCACACATGGCGGTTAGCACCGAACCACGCGCGCCCGAACGGGCAAGCTCTCGCGCACTGCGGCGGCAACCCACCTGACATCGTCAACGCGCGCGCTCGCTTGCTTCGTCGTCTGTGGGATGTACACGCAGCGGTGGGGACAGGGGCGGTCAGCCCTGCGCGGTGCGGGGCCAGGCTACCTTTAAAGCCTCGCGACGGTGATCCTGGGAAGCTTGTGCAGAAGCGAGACCGTGATGCACACAGCAGCAGCAGCATTTCGTCAGCTTCGCACATATTCAAATGGTGATTCGAGTGGGGCGTGTCTGTATAGCCTTGTTCCGAGCAGCCTGGCGCTGCCACTAGACAGGCGCATTCTGGGCACCGTGAGGCAGATAATCAGCACCTGGGGAATGTACAGCAGCAGACGGTCCGAATCTTCATTGCATAACCGGACCAACGTCGGCAGCGCTGCAAGGATTCGAGGTCGTATTGTGTATGTAGTCGCTCCTGTTCCAGATTGTGGCGCAAGTTTCGACATGACCACACAAGATTTATCCCGTACAACGGGAAGCTAGCCCTTGTTCAGCCAGCAACGACTCATCGGCAACGATGCGAGAACCAAGGATCACACGAGTTGATGTCGGTATCGCACACCTGGGGCCTACAATTCCAAATTGTGGCACGCAGCTCCTCACCAAGACACATGGACAAGGTTGAAGTACGACGTCGGACAAGACTTCCAGTATGCAGATGTTTATTCGATTCACAATTTCCGTTCCACTATACGACAGCCCACCGTGATAGAGCCTCAACAAAGACGGTGTGGACAGAACGTGGATTGGTCTGACAAAAAATGGGGTCGTTACGGATGCGATATGATACGAGATGCGAGGGAATGCAGATGATTACTGTCAAAAGGATGATGGAGACAAAAACGACAACACGTCCTCGGACCCAGAATGGGCCGCAGACAATCCCAGACGAGATTTAAGCATTTAAGCATCGTCGGCAGCCTCGTCCGAGGGCTTCTCATCCGCAGGCTTGTCTGTGTGAAAACCGATGAGATCATTGCCTACAACCATCGAATGACGCAGGTACTAACCGGAATCTTGCATGTCCGAAGTCCAGAGGGTGAGGTTGTCACGGAGGAGCTGCATGATGAGGGTCGAGTCCTTGTAGCTCTCCTCCGATAGTGTGTCGAGCTCAGCAATGGCATCGTCGAACGCCTGCTTTGCGAGGTGGCACGCACGGTCTGGGCTGTTGAGGATCTCGTAGTAGAAGACAGAGAAGTTGAGTGCAAGGCCGAGACGGATGGGATGCGTCGGTGGGAGCTCAGTGACGGCAACATCGGATGCGGCCTTGTAGGCCTCGAGCGACTTGTCCGCGCTCTCCTTGCGCTTGTCGCCAGTCGCGAACTCGGCGAGGTAACGGTGGTAGTCACCCATCCTGAACGCACGAGACAAGTTAGACGACTGCATGCAGCAAGTAGATCACCCAGATCACTCACATCTTGTGGTAGAAGACCTTCGACTCGCCGGTAGCGGCCGAGGGGATGAGGTGCTTCTCGAGGACGTCGAGGATGTCCTCGCAGATCTTCGCGAGCTCGCTCTCAATCTTCTCCCGGTAGCCCTTGATCATGGCAACCTGGGCTTCGTTGCCCTTGGACTCCTCCTTCTGCTCGATAGAGGAGACGATGCGCCATGACGCACGGCGGGCACCAATGACGTTCTTGTACGCGACGGACAGGAGGTTGCGCTCCTCGACAGTGAGCTCCTGGTCGGACGACGCGACACGCTTCATGTTCTCGACCATCTCTGATGACGTGTGGCCCATGTCAGCGGGCAAATCACGGAAAATGACGGAAAAGTACGGACCCTCGTAACGCTCGGCCTGCTCAGCGAGCTTGGCAAGGTAGACAGAGTCCTCACGCGACTGCGACATCTGGGACAGCGAAACATGTCAACAGGCGCGTCATAAAGGAGCGAATACGCGTCGACGCACTGTTGATTAGGCGGTAGTTGAGGGAGAGGGTAAGACGAGACTGCAAGAGAGACGATGAGCTCGCTGCTGGGGACGGTGACGAAGGGCGTGAGCACACTCACAGGGGTGGTGGTGGGGGAAGTAAGGCTGATGGTGGTTGGTGAAGAAAAGGTTGGATTTGGTGAATAAATGTGGAACCGAAAGCTGGGCTGGGCAGAGGGTTATCGCGTGGGCAGAGGGCTTGCACGTGCCTGCATTCCCACGCCAACGGTAGCCGCCTTCTCTGTCGCGACGTCCTTGGGCGGCAATCCGCCGAGCCCATCCCAATGCGGCTGTCCCTCCAGTTCGCGGCCTGTCGCTGTTGCCAGCCTGGTCGTCGCTGCGGCTGTCGTATACACCGTTTTTATTGACAACGTACTCCCTGGTTATGCACCGCGTCACAGCCGCCATCCCGTGGCCTACCCAGATAGTGAAGATATCAGTCCATACGCTGTCATCTGATGGTCTTCGGCTCACGGCCACCCCCGTCTTGGGGCGACTGGGCAGAGCTCAGCCCGAAGATCTCAAACATACATCTGCACTGGCATTTGGGATCTTCTGCCAGCTCGGCCTGTGCGATGGCATTGACAAATTTGCATGGATGTCTCGGATCTCCTATATGTCACAGATAGCCTAGCAGCCGTCTCCTATCCAGCTACCGACGTCCCTGAGGTATTGCAATGGAACCACTTGCTAGCTGCGGAACCCTAGCGGGAATTCAGGACAGCCAGCTGTGGCCTTCAATTATACGCGGCTGACGTAGGTGAATCGGTCAACAGGGTCTGGGCTTAGCTGGTGTACAAAATGGGACAAAAGGATACGGACTCCAATGTCTTGGAAACAAAAGTATCCGATGTCCCTGTTGTTCGCTGCGCGATGACCAGCATCCCAATTTAGTCGTGTTATTGTGTTTGATCGTCGGTAAAAGGATAGCTACAGTAGCGCAGCTGGCACAAAAGACGGCTCGCACACAAATTTCCACTGCGCGGCCCGCTACGAATCTTATGTGTATAATTTTCCTCCGCCCTCCTGGCCTCCGGAACCTTGAAACGACGGAGCGCCAGTCTCCAAGGCCAGTGAAGATGATGAACGTATGACACAGCCTTAAGCTTCTTCAGACGGTGGCCGGCCTCATACAGATGCCGGCACAGTGTCAAGAATGCCTTTGTTTATTTCTAGTCTCAATAGTAGCCGGCGAGATCTAGAGATTCATAGACGACGAATGAATCTACACTCCACACCCTTTTAACAGCACAAGAGGCATGTTCCAAAACCGCCGAGATGTGTTGACTCCAACCGTCAAGAACTTTACCAGAAGAAGGCACAGATTCACGATTAGAGCAGCTGGGTGGTCGTAGCCAACCGGGTACGCCCAAACACTGTGATTTCCTCAACTTGTCAGATACACCATTGCATGGATAGGTTAGTACATCTCGTAGTCGTAATCATAATATCCACATTCATAAACAAGAAAGCACTCAATAGATATGTGTCCGTTCACTGAAACTTGTGCAAACTTCCATACGACAACGCGCTCGAGCTCCGATTGCCCTGCGGGGCCCCGCCAAAGGCGTTCGCGCGCGTGTTGGCCTGCGTGTTCGGCGAGAACGGCTGCGGCAGCTCCTCCGAGCTCGCAAGGAACGCCGGGTCGACGTACGTCTGCGGCTCGTAGTGCGCGTACTCCCTGGACAGGCCCGACACCGCGCTGTCCACGGACGCGTCCGACGGCACGCGCCGCAGCTTCGGCGGCGGCGCGGTCGACAGCGGGCGGCCCCCAGACAGCGCGGGCGTGCTGCCCGCGTGCATGCTCCGGCTCCGGCTGTGACCCGACTTCTTGGACGTCGTCGACTGCGGCGTCGTGGTGTCGGCTCTGCTGGGGACGCTGACCGGTGGCCCTGGTGCAGAGGGGTACGTCACGCCCGGGGGAATGGGTGCAGCCTGGTATATGGACGGCCCGCCGCCGCCAGAAGACGTGGACGGTGGACGGGCGAGGGGTGTCTTCGACCGGAAACTCTCGACGCTCGCCTGGCCAGCCGAACGAGATCGCGAATGCATGGGAGCGGCCCTGGAGAAAGTACTTGGGCCCGAAGAGCCAGACGAGGCGGAGCGCTGTACCTCGGGAACAGCCATGGGTGGTGGCTGGGAGTATATGTTGTTCATTGGCGCCCCTGACCTTGACATTGGCCGCGAGGGAGGGATGAGCACTACATTGGGCGGCGCAGGGCTTGGTGGGGCACTAGGAATAAAGCCTGGAGGGAGCGCATTAACCTTCTGCATCGAAGGCGCCCCACCGGTGCCCATGATCGCACCCATGGATTGGAAGTGTCCCATTTCAGGCGAGTTGGGAGCAGTTGGTATGGTTGGCTGCTGTTGTGGAGGTAGCTCAACGACTGAGCCGGAAGGTGAAAGCATGCCTATGGCCTGCTGAGGTGGAGAGAACCCGGAGGATGGTGGGCCAGACTACAAACTACAGAGTTAATATATGACAAGCGACGTTTGAATTGGACTACACGCACCGCAGGCTCTACCGTGATCATAATCTCCTGTAACGAAGGGGTGTACCTAGAAGAGCTGTCGGACCTGTTGGACATCGCCGATTTTGTGCGAGAAGGTCCTCCCGGGCCCAGTGTTGAAGATGGTCTGAGATAGTCTTGGGGGGCTACTTGAGGGACTACCGTCTGAGGTGAGAGGGGTCCACCAAGGGGTGCAGGGGTCGTCAGGCGGGAGGGCGTCTTGATACGGCTTCTAAGGCTACCCATGGAAGGGTTAGATCTCGCCTTCAACGAGTCGTCAGGTTGGTTAGCAGCGAGTCACGAAGAGTGACGCACCTCTGAGACACTTCGTCGCATCTCCGCGGGAATATCCGGATGGCCATATCGCAAAGAGTCGGCCAATACCTGACTTTGAGCACGGCTACGCGGGCTGTAGGTAGCACCAGCAGTGTTTTCGGGCTGTTCAGACACCTGCGGTACGCCGGGGAACACGATCGCTTCGGGCATACTTGTGCGAGGGCCGTCTTCCGGGGATCGCTCGTAACGATGCTGAGGGGACCTAGCATCGAAGCTGGGCTGCTTACTGACACTCGGGCTGTGGCGAGGACTGAAGTCCGACGCACTGGCGACTTCATGGATGGTGCTCAATTTCCTATCGCTATTGCTGAGATTGCGATGGGTCTGCCGGGGAGAATTCACGAGGTCGAATTGTGAAACTGACATGGAGCTCGTCGTCGGGATAGAGTCGATGGATGGTGTCGATGGTTTGTGGTGTGCGTAATCCCGTGAGATGAATTGTGGTTCCGGCTGCCGCATGCTAGATGGCGGAGGGATAGGTACTGGGTTCGGAGACGTGGGTGTCTGTGAACGTTGCATTTCGTGTGGCGGGGGCAGTCGGATGCGATGATCCTCGCCCATCTCTGGTACCCAGCCGTCAGGAGGGACATATGTGTCAGGATGATGAGGTGATGGGGCCCTGTTGACAACAGAGACGGGACGGATAGGTTGATCATACTGAGCATTTGCACTCGGCAATGTCGTATTCGTAGGTGTGGGACTAATACCAATGCCGTGCTCATGGAAGCGAGATATCTGTGGATCCTGGGGCTGCAGTGACGGTGGGACCATATGACGACGAGGCCTTGGGGACTCCAAGGGTACGGTTGGCGCGGGCGAGGTGAAGTTGCGGACGGGCAGGTCGCCAAGCGGGTCTGCACGAGAGTCCAACGTCGCCGTACCATCATCCTGAATGGAGGCACCGCCGTCATCGAGAGGTGCGGCAGGCTCGTCGAGATCGCCGTCGTCCGTTCCCGTTTGCGCTTGTGTCAAACGGGCTTGTTCCATTCCTCTGCGCAAACCTTCTTGATACCCTGCCTTTCGACCTTCCTCGCGGGATTTCATCATGAGCTGCTGCTCCCTGAGCCTACGCGCAGTAGTTCTAGCCCTGGCAGCAGCAGCCTCTGCGTCGTCTCGTTGGAGCTCCATGTCTTTGAGAATGTCTTGGCCTCTTTGGATCTCCCTCCGCGCGTTATCATACTGGACCTTATATAACCTCAACTCTTCGCTAACGAGGTCCAGTTTCCGCTGAGCTTCTGCCCGTGCATCGTTTACCACTTTGAACCGTTCTGCGAGTTCAAGAGCGCGTCGTTCTGCTTCTTGTGCGCGCTGGGTCTCGCTGTCCAGTCGAGACAAAGCGGTCCGGAGGAATTTACGCGTCTGCTTCGCCTCAAGTTCCTCACTCACAAGCATCTCCATGAACTTGCGATTGGAGCTGTGGCGCCCTCTATCGCGTTTTGACCCCCGCTGCCGATCATGCATAGTAAGATGACCATCTTGAAGCGACGAATAGTCATCGTCAGGTAGAGGGGATTGAGAAGACGTAGGTGTGGAGGACCGATCGGGAAGGCGTCCGCTGAGGGGATCAGACCTGGAAACGGCTCGCATTCATTTTAAACCACAGCTATCACCGGTATCCATTGCTCACCGGTCGGACTCGCCAGAATATCTTGGACTTATGTCCATGCGCGCGTGAGTAATTGCCTTCCCACAAGAGTATTACTCGCTGCGATTGGGGAGGTGTATTAAACGAGCACTGTATTTTCCGGGTATCCAATATAGTATCTTCCACAGATTTAGAACTACAGAGATGTTCAGCAAAGCATGTCGAAAGCGAGGCAGGAGGAAGAGTGGGCAATTGCAGGCTCCGGAAGCGGAGGAATCGAACAAGAGCAATGCATAAGCGCGCATGAACGCATTTGCGGCGTTCACGTAAGCGCCAGGGCGCCCTTGTCTCCTCGGAGATCGACGAGGTTGTCCAGAGTCCGCGACAAATGTTTCTAACCCACCCACTCACCGCGGCAAGGGTGCTGAAGAGCGCTGGTCGACGGCAGGCCTGCATCAGGACATTTTTCACGCCGCCGTCGCTGCCTTCATTTTTCTCGTCGACGCCGGAGGAGCCACAGACTTATCATGAGCGCAAGCTCTTTCCGTACGTCATAGTTTGAGCATACGGCCATGCCGCTTTCCTCGTGATCTAAACCCCTCTTCAGATACCGTCCTAGCCAGCTCTACAATATCGTGAGCGATGTGGCGTCTTATCCGAAATTCATTCCGTATTGCACGAACACTCGTATACTGTCTCGTTCTCCACCGGGGCCACCGGGCAGTGTTGTCAGAATGGACGCCGAAATGACGGCGCGTTTCATGGCTTTCGAGGCTTCTTATACCAGCCATGTTACATGCGATCCATACAAATTTGTACAAGTATGTTGCGTAAGGTCTGTGCGGGTTCTACGTGCTCACCAACGCATACAGGCTGTCGCTTCGTCTTCGAGCCCAATATTCAAGACGCTCACCACGACATGGAGGTTTCAACCCGCCTCACCACGCTCACCACATGCGAGCAACGCTACTGCTCTGTCCAATCCTGCCGGCACTTCTGCTGGCACTTCCGATAGTAGCCTCTCGTCCGACCAAGGCCCGACGCTCGTGTCCCTCGACCTGTCGTTCCTGTTTGCCCATGCCGCGTACGCTGGTGCTTCTCAAATGTTCTTCGGTCAGGTGTCCGATATGATGATCTCCGCATTCGAAAAACGATGCCTAGAGCTGTACGGACCAGGCAACAGATAACACCATCTGTTCGTCTCACTTATCATTGTGAAGACATGCAAACCCGGTGCATCGTTTGCTCCCTGTTGAGCTTCTATGCATCCGTAGATTAAACTCATTATATATGTTTTGTAACGGATGGTTTAAATGATATCTCATACAAGCTAGCCAGAGTTTCAAATTACTGGCATGTCGCCCAAACTACTGAATCTTCCACAACCAGTAGCCAATCGTGATCGTGATTCATGTTACTTAAGCTTATGATCTGTATGCTGATTAACTGGGTCCAGCCTACTTGTTAACGCATGGCGAGGCACCAAAGCGACGTGCGGACCCGAATAACTCAAAGCCTGAGAGTCGCACAATTAATGATGGCTTGATATGGTATAGAGGATGCATGTAATGACAGGACAGTGGAAGACTAGAATTGTCCACTCGGCAATTTCCATTCAAACGTACGCAAGGGTAGGGAGGAAAAGGCTCCTGAGATGCTGAACCTACGAACATGAAACTAGGGCCGCTGATGATAGGACTAGCTCACTCACCCCATGCTATGAGATCCCCCGCGAGCGCGTACGTTCCACTTCGTGAAAGGCCGGGCAAGGAGCTCGCGACAAGGATTAGCAAAACATCTGTTAGGAAGGCACTAATCCCTGTGCAGATGTCAACGAAAAGCCCCTCCGACATTTCGACAAGGGACGTACTCCGGGCGAGACCGTCGAGCGGCCTTACAAGAAGGGATGGAACGTAAGAAAGTGTGGGGGATACTCGACAACACCGGGCAAAGCGGGGCCGAGGCTAATGGGAAAATCAGGTTATAATATTCAGATGAGTAGTAGTAGGAAGGAGCACATACGACGGGTAAAAGGGAGGGAGCTGGTCATTTTCCATGCCAAACCTACATCGTATTTATATGTCAAGCTCGGGGACTCGGAGGCGTCCCGCCGCGCCTTCCATGGGAGCCGTCAGACATTTTTTGGGGTAGTCAAAACATCAGCCAGTGACCTGAGGGGGGATAAGGCCGGGCTAGACATTGGTGTCCTAGACGGAGCACGCGTTACGAGATATGACTGATCCCGTCAGACCGCACACCCCTCATTCGGTCGTCCACTGCCTTATGTGAAAGAATGTGGCCACCTGTAGGTACGTGGTATTGGCGGCGGGGAATCGAGACGGCGCAGCCTCGACAGAAGGGTATATCGATGCTATCCGCCCGCTCCGCAAGATGCCACCTACACCAATTGACTATGAATAGGGTTCAGCTTTACTGCATTCTTAATCCTAGGAGCTGCGCTCCAGGCGCGTGTGCGAGCATCATTAAACATCGTCGCTGCCGCGAAGCTTCGCCACGGGGGACGGGTCGATTCCTTGGATATTCCGGACCATTCCAAACGCCAGAATCGAGATCATCTTAGAGGTACATGCGGAGGTACGCGCAGCTTGTCGAAGAAGGCGGCGAAGGAGGAAAGGGTCTGGTGTATCATGGCTGTGCACCGTCGCATTCTCGACTAACAGCAGGAGAAAGGGTCACGGAGAATGATAGCCATCGATTCACGTAAGGGTAACGGCCCTACGCACCAACGACCCTAATGAAGATATCTTCCCCATACCAGGCAACCTTGCGGACGGCAGGCCGTGTGCCGCTAGCACAACACACAACACGAGTTAGGCAGTTCGGGACGGTGACTAGTTGTAGGGCAAGCTCGGAGATTTTCGACGATAGCGGACGTTCGAAACGCGGTGCCTGAGGCTTCGTCGGGCGGCCTACGAAGCGTGTTCGTTAATTACATTGTTCATATGACTGCCGTACGCATGAGAAACCTGGATACTCGCTCGCTCGGATCCATCTTGGCAGCAACACCCCAGATTCGATTGGCTACTGCGCTGCGAGGCGGCAGAGTAGGGTGGCCTGCGCCCTATGATCGTAGTTCACGACTGAGCCTAGAGCGTCGATTCGGTCAGTACTATCACTAAGGAATCCCACATGACGTACAAATGGCAGTGTTGCGCACCAGGGCCGGGTCGCGTGAGCGTGAGGATCGCGTCAGTGGGAATATCTCAAAGGTCAACAAATCCACAGGGAGCGTCGCTCCGTCATACACCGAGTGCAGGATAAGTCCTCGGTTCTACTCGGAAAGAAACTGCCACAGAGGGAATTTTCTTCTGTCGCATGCGAGATGGACAGGACCCTGCCATTTCCATCCGGATGAACTTGCGCCAGGAGGCAGTAGTAGTGTACGCGTCGAAGCGACGTGTGCGGGTGCAGTGGCAGGCTGCTCATTTGGTGGCGTACCTCGCCGTATGTTCGATGTCTACCAAAGGAGTAACGGTCGACATGAACCATGGCATGAATAGAATGCAGAGGACCTATCTGATGTTCTAGTCGTTGCATGAGTAATGTCCCATGCAGTTGCCCATCTCGCTGACCCACCATCACACGGCCGACCGATACCAAGTTCGCGTAGAACGTGATTCCCAGGGTGCTAGTGACCCCGCCTCATTGCCAACAACGCCAGCGCTGCTTTAGAGACATGTCACCCATTCATTAACCTCGTGCTCGTGTTGCCACACAGAGACGGCACAGTGCTGCGGCCATCCATAGAAAAGTTTGCAGGGTGTGGAGGACGTTTTTAAGTTTGATTCGACGTCATTACGGACTTCCTCTCTCACGAAACTACGTAGTGGCAAGTGAGTAGCGGATGCGCCAGTACCATTGGTCGAACCTACATAATCTTGCTGGGTCAAATAAACGTACAGCCTGTACAGTCAAGGTTATACACATTCAGCAACTTCGCTTTGGTATAATATCGGCATTCTCGTACATACGCCGCGTCGGTATAGATGGCAAACGACGACAATAATAGGGGTGATCAATGCCTGCAAGACAGTCTGCGTTACCAGCGTCCGACTACAACAAAGTCCGTATAGTCTCAGACAGCCACCTCGTTGTCGGGGCAGTCCCTGGCAATCTAGGGCGCAGATGAGACACTAAAATTTAAATGCGTGAGAATCAACCTTACGTGGCCCTCCTGCTGACACTTGTAGCAGGTCTTGCTCTTGTTAGGGTTGCCGGCGGGAGTGTCGACGGTGGTATTCGGAGGGGCAAGGCAGTCCCTAATAGATGGTCAGTATCCGGTGCCAAAGCAAAAAGCTGTTATACCCACCGCGCCATATGGTTGGGACCTCCGCAGCGGTAGCATTTGACCGGGGGCAAAGTGGACGTGTTCAGAGAACGACCAGGGGGAGGGGCGCGAGAGGCAAAGCCTCCCGAACCAGCTCCGTTAGGGCAAGCTCGCGCGATGTGTCCGAAGCGGCCACAGTTCTAGACACGAGTGTGCACGATGGTTAGTACGCCCTTCTGGTGAACCTTGTATCACGTGTACTCACGTAGCACTTCTGACCACCGCCGCCAGACTGCAGCCTAAGGCTAGGGCACTCGGCCTGAATGTGGCCCACTCCACCGCAGGAATAGCACTGCTTCGCGGCAACCGTGCGGGGAGATGGACACGCTGCCGATTCATGACCAGGTAGGCGGCAATTGTAGCAGAGACGCTGCTCCGACGTGCAATTCTCCGCAATATGACCCACTGCACGAATTGAGAGCACGAGAGGATGTAACACGACGATCCTACGCACAATTGCCACACTTGAAGCAGCCCTTCCTGGAGAACTGATACGCCATCCTGACCTGACTAACTACGATGATCCTGAAATTGAGGAGGGATGAGCAGCGTTCACGAAGGAGCGAGCCGAGCCACACACCCTTCTACTTCCCTCAACCGACTAACCTTCCCGCCTCCTTCTCGAGGGCTAGGACTGCTGCTACGAGCGAGATGGGTGTTGATGGATAAGGAGAGGTGGCCCAAGCGACTGATCGGAGAACGCCGGGCACGTTGCTATAAAGAGTAGTTTTAGTATTCGTCAGCTTTGCTAGGCCTCCGCTCCTCGCCACACGCATCAAAGCCGAGCTCGTCTTCTGCATATCCGCCAGCGTTTTTATTGCTGACGTTCGGGGTGGATAGGACTTCGCACATAAGACATGGAGTGCCACCATTATTACACACGTACACCATTCATTATTCAACAAGCGCAGGTCTTAACGTTCCTTTTCGCGGACCCTAAAGTATCCCCTTGGGAATATCGCCGCGTCGGAGTCGGTGGTTACACGAGGCCACCCTGCTGACACCAGCAACCGCGTCGTTGGCTCCCTGTGTTCCTGGCTAACTGCGCTAGCCCGTTTCCTCTAACTCAGGACTGATAATTATCTTCGCTCAGTCTCACGGATCGTCCGCCGTGCTGCTATCGCCTGGTCAGTATTCTGGATCTGCCCCTTGCCACGTTTCTCCCGCTGGCGCCTCATGGGCCCCCTGTTCCGTTGGGCCCGTCGAAATGACATTTTATCTTGATCCGATCTCATCGAGCAGAATAAAAGCGACCGAATTTTCATCTTTTTTGTTCGGCGGGTTTCTTCACCACCCCACCAGTAGGTGACCGTCCACGGTGTGTGGCGTCGCCACTGCTTCCCTCGGCTGGTTGTCTGACCCTTGCCCCCAGACCCTCTGCTTACCTCTTTGCGGACAGTCGACCTACGCGCATTGGCATCCATCGCGCTTCTTGTTTGGTTGCAAACTTGCTTCGCTCTGGGTGCGTCTTTTGCGCGTTCTGTCAACTAGTCCCACTTACACCGCACACAGACGCCGCAGTCTTTTGCGAAGTGATTCAGCAACCAAACAAGACGCGTAGTAACGAGTGCGCGAAGTACGGCTCGCCGGGTAGGAGGAAGGGGGTTCGTTAATGATGCGCCTCGGGAAATTGTTTGGTGTGTCCTCTCCATCATCGATAGGCTTTACGGCGATTTCTGACATCAGCTCTAGGTTCATGGAACTCATCTGGCTCCTCTGTGCATGTTCCCAGGCATACGTGTCTCGTGCCTCCATGGCCAGCTTCTCTTGACGCGCAGCTGTCTCTCACCTACGACCGTTCTCAATCGAAGTATTGATATAAGCCCAACGTTTCCCTTGAGAAACCTCTGTGATGGCTGTGATGCGCCGCTCGCTGGTAATGATGCCTCCGCTGGCTGCCGTTATTGAAGATATCGACTCTGGTAAATGAATTGCGCAATAAGCAAGACCGGTGGCGTTAGACTGTCAACGAGCCATTCGTCGATCACTTTGCGAGCGAAATGTCCCAGGCCTGCTATTTCACTCTAGCGCCTTACAGCTCTTCAGCTACTCTCATCCTCGTCGACCTTCATGCCCTCGTCGTCGTACAGCTCGCCCCACGGCCACGGCGAGTGCTTATCTGAGCGCACAGCATGCCTCCACACGTTATCGTGCTGAAGCGGGTAGGCAGCTCACACCGGAAGCGCTTTGGCGTTAGTCATCCCCGAGAACTACATATTGGTCTCCGCAGGCAAGACATTGATATTCCCTCTTGCTTCCGCACGCTCAGCCAGCTGCGACAACCTTTGCAACAAACTACGCGCTCGTTTCTTGTATAGCGTACCCAACTCGACATGGCGTCCGAGAAGCAGAACAAGGCGATTGACTTGTCGCATCACTTGTCGGACTTGTCGCGCCGCAGGCAGGTGTCGCCTCTGAAAGGTCTCGCAAAGTACATGGGAAACCCGAACTTGATTGCTCTGGCTGGAGGTACGAACTATACGCCTTGAGTGCACTTTCGACAGATATAGACCTAGATTGCAGGCATGCCTCATCCTTCGTACTTTCCTTTTGCGGACGTTTCTGCCAGTGGTGAGTCAGTTAGCCGTCCAGACGCTGCGGCTGCAAGCACTAAGTGTGTTGTAGCTCTGGTACCGGACTCATTTTCGCTTCACCCCGCTCAGCCCGAGGAGGAGTCCTCCCTGTCGTGGGTATGGAAGCTCTTCGGAGCGAGCACGCGCAAGGAAAAGACCACTGCCATTACCATTCCCAAGTACGCCAGCGACCCCATGAACGACATCAACCTTGCTGTTGCCCTTCAGTACGGTACGGCACAAGGTATCCTCCCGCTCCAGAAGTTCCTGCAGGAGTTCTCGAGCAAGATCTATCAGCCAGGCTACGAGGACTTCACCACGCTCGTTCACACCGGTAACACCGACGGGTGGGCTAGGATCGTTTTGACCCTTTGCAACCCTGGTGAGATGATCCTCACGGAGGAGTGGACCTACCCCTCTGCCCTCGCCACCTGCCAACCCTACGGCATCAGCCCCGTCCCAATCGCCATGGACTCGGAGGGTATGCGCGCAGATGATTTATACAAGACCCTCGCTGAGTGGGACGAATCCGCCCGAGGTGCCCCAAGGTACGCCGAACCCATGTGCAGGCGCGATGACACTACCTAATGCCTTAATCAGGCCTCATGTTTTGTACACTGTTCCAGTTGGCCAGAACCCCAGTGGCGCGGTCAGTAAATTTCCACGTCACCGATGCCGTCCTATCCGTTCTTATCTGTATGTAGACCATGGGGTTGAAGCGCAAGCAGGAAATTTACGACGTTTGCGTCAAGTTCGGTAAGGCAATGTAATTAATGAATAGCGTGCTTGTACTGACTTGATTTAGACGTCATTATTGGTGAGGACGACCCGTACTACTTCCTTCAACAAGGTGCATACAAGCCAAAGTCCGACCGCGGCTCAGTCACTGTTAAGAGCAGCGAGGAGGCGTATTTGCATGGCTTGTCTCCTTCGTATCTGAAGTGCGATTACCAGGGACGTGTCATCCGTCTGGACACGTTCTCCAAGGTCCGTGGCTTGTCCATTTCGTGTACCTTCTCCTCTGAAACAATTTCATAGTATGTCGCACCCGGCTCCCGTCTTGGCTGGTTCACATGCTCCCCTCAAATTGCCGAACGTCTCGAACGTCAAGGAGAGACCACGGCGCAGGCACCATGTGGTTTCGGGCAGGTGTGTCCCTGCGGGTGTATGTGTATCACACACGCCACTGATATATTATGTGACATTTTAGTCCATCGTTGCCCAACTTCTTACTACTTGGAAGCACGAGGGATATGTCAGGTGGCTCCACGGTGAGGCTATAACTAATATGACACTCAGAATGGCGCGGTGTGCTGATATTGCCCAATAGGTCTCGCTATCGAGTACCAGAGTCGTCGCGACTACTTTATCGATTCCTTGATGGAGGAGTTCCATGTCATGCAAAGCGTGTCCAACAAATCCATCTGGGCTGGACTCGATGTCTACGAGTGCAGTGTCAAGCCGACAACCATGACCGAGAAGGCAAGCTACAAGAAGATCTTTACCTTCACCCCTCCGTCTTCGGGCATGTTCCTCTGGGTGAGTTCCCATCCTTTGTGACAACCTAGTGACTCACGCTCGTATCAGCTTGAGATGCACTTTGATTCGCACCCCTCTTTCCGCGAAGGTGACGAGGAGACACTTGAGATGCAACTTTGGACCAAGATCGCTGAAGCCGGTGTTCTGGTCGCTCCCGGATGGTTCTTCGCTGCCACCGATGAGATCAACGACGCTGGAAAGGGCCACTTCCGTATGAGCTTCAGCAACGCCGAGGTAAGTCTGTGCATACTATAGTTATGTGTTCACCGCCAACATGCTACCCACTAGTTCCCGACGATGAAGAAGGCGGTCAAGATCTTTGCGCAGGTCGTCAAGGAGTTCTATAACGAGCACTAAACGGGGGTTTCTTCTTTATTTACACATGCGGGATATGACGTTATGTACGATTAAGTAGAACAGCTTGGATATAAACTCATGCATGGTATACATATACATTTTCTCTTGCGCAATTTTCGAAGATGTCCAACGGCAGACTCCGAGGCGAGCGTCTCGCAAGCGCTTGCAATCAATTCGCTTGACCAGCCTCGGTAACTTGCCCTAAAGACTTGCGGCGCAATTTCCCTGACTATGGCCGAAGTCTTGTCCGACGACGTCCAGCCGCGGACGCTTGTCGTCCCCAATGATGTTGCCAAATCCTCGAAGGCGAAACACAAGAAGCGGCCTAGGGAATCCGAGGCTGAAGGCCGTCCCGCGGACGAGGTGAAGCCGAAGAAAAAGAAGAAATCCCGCGATGTAGCAAAATCTACTGCCGGAGTTGCACCGGACGCTGCAGCTGAGGCTGCGCCTGTGCTCGACGAGGTCATGGAGAAACAGGCAAAGAAAAAGAAGAAAAAGGATAAGGGCAAGGAGCGAGCTGTTCCGCCAGTGCAGGCAGCCGAAGGGAGCTCTACCGGGCTGCTGCGAGGCTCTGTCGCGGATGATAACCTCGAGGCCACATCTGCGGACTTTATTTCTGCAGTCGTCGCCGCTGCATCGGCGACTTCGCATCTGCAGGAACCAGGACCTCCAGGGTACCAGCCCCAGCCCATACCACCTTATCCTCCGTACCATGACCATCTTGCCCAGTATCCGCCTGCCGACTACCCATATCCACTGCTGCCACCTCCGTATGGCCCCCCAGGGATGTACCCAGACCTCCACACGATCCTTCCGGACCTCAATCTCGCGTCGAGTGAAGAGCTTCTCCGTACCTTGCAAGATATGGACAAAACCATGCTCGCCACGGTCTTGAAAACGCTCAGCGAGGCCGGCGTGCCCGCAATCCCCAACGGCCCGCTGAACATACAGCCGTCGTTTATCCCACCCCCCGCGCCGCCGGGACCACCGCCGGTGAACCAGGTTTCTGCGAAGTCCGTCGCGATTCTGGGTCGCGATCCGAAGCAGGCGAAGGAGTTTGGCACGAGCACACGGACGCTGCCTCCGCCTCGACATGTGTCCCCGCCCCGGCCACCAGAGGAGGACAACCCCGACCACGCATATATGCTGGCAAATGTATGGATGAACGCCAGTAAGCTCGCCGAGATGGTGCGGACGCAAGGTGTGGCGCCTCTCATTCCACTCCATTAGGGAATTTGACGTTTTTGTAGGCTTGGTCTATAAGAAGGGCAAGTTCTCCGCGATAGAGGACGCACAGCTCCGTACTGCCATCGAGAACTTCCGCGTTGTGAGCAGCACTCCCCCGCGACGCGTCGATGTCGCTGAGATTCCACTAGGCGAAAAGCATGACCGATAATGATATAGCGAATCTCATATTTACAAAAGATCGTGGTCGCGGTGAAGCATTTTGGCAGGAGGTTACCTCTTCAGTGCACTTGCGACCGATCACCGCAGTGTACCACCATGTCCGCCGACTGTGGCATCCCATGAGAGGGCAGGGCAAATGGGTACCAGCAGAAGATGACTCTCTTCGAGAGTAGGTAGCCTTCATCAGTTACTTGGTATTTTTACTGATGGATCTATAGAGCTGTAGCTTACCTCGGTCAACAATGGGAGAAAATCAGCGAGAGGGTTGGTCGCTCTGCTTCTGACTGTCGGGATCGATGGAGGAATCATCTGGAGGGGCAAGATTTACGGAAAAGCGGCCATTGGACAAAAGAAGAGGAAGAGGAGCTCACCCGAATTGTTACAGAGCTCACTGTCTTGCAGGGCAAGGAAATGGACAGCGAGATATTCTGGGGATCTGTCAGTCACCGAATGGGTGGCCGCAGAGGGAGACAGCAGTGTCGAATAAAATGGTGTGCAGAGTTTAAAATTTCCTTCTGCTTCGTGTGCTGACCTTCTCTTAGGACCGATTCTTTGTGCACACAAATAAAGAACGAGGGTTCCAAGCCTCGATGGAGCCAATTAGACGCATACATCCTTGTCCATAAGTGAGTGATATGTAGCAGTTATTCGTACGTCCATACTGATAAATGTACAGGATCGACTCTCTGAAAGTCAATGACGATAGCGAAATTGATTGGAAAAAGCTTCCCGATGAGCACTGGAACATATGGAGTGCGCATACATTACAGCGAAGGTGGCTGACCATGAAACGTAGTGTGAAAGGCTACGAAGACATGTCGCACGGAGGTAAGTCCGGCTCTACATCTCAGTCGGCTGAGTCAGCTGATGCTCTCGTCAGAGCTTATGGACATCTTACGCACGAAAAAGGCTACTACCCCGCCGCCTCAAAACGCACCACGGTCACGGACGCAAAAACAGCCTCGCAGCGCAGAGACCATCGTTGATTCGGACCCAGAAGAGGAGGAAGAGCTTGGGTCAAGCGCAGTACAACGAACACAATCTGCACCTGCTTGAATTCACCGCCACACGAAGTCCTGTCAGTGTCGTCGGTTCTTTTTTTAATTTCTTTAATGCATAGTATTTTCCATTTGACGTTGCGACTGCCTGAGAAAAAGCTTCACCGTGGGAAAACGCGAATCATAATACGATCGCCGTTGCGCCTTTAATTGCTGCGTTGGCCATCCAACCCGAATCAGAAACTCCCCCTCGCGATACATCGTGGCCTGCATTGGCCACAACGACCAAGGCCACCACAATCGGCCACCTCTGGATTGCCACTCAGACAGGAGATAAATAAGGAGGCTCGTACGTTCGTTCCCCCACGCCGCCTCAACTTCCGACATGCACCTGTTCAATGCGCTACCTCAGACGACAGATGAAGCAGAGGCGCTCGAGGTGCTCGAGCTCACCTCGCGTAGTGGGATCGTGGACGACGACCTCGCCGAAGTGCTGCCCTACTGCCCGAACCTACGAGAGGCGAGGTTACGCGGCGTGCGCGACTTAAGCGACCGCACACTGGGGCTGCTGGGCGCGGAGACGGATGAGCTGCGGGTGCTCGATGCTGTACGATGTCGCGCGCTGGGTCCCGCGGGTGTGCGGGCTCTCGCGGCGGGAGCGACACGACTGCGCGTGCTCCGCCTTGGCGGCGTGTGGGCGCTCACGGACGGCGCGGTCGTGCAAGCCGTGCAGGGCCTTGGACACCTCACCGAGCTCAACCTGGCGGACCTCCCACTGCTAACGGCGCATTCTGTACGCGAGATCTGGATGTTTTCGCGGAATCTGAGGAGGGTCGACCTTTCAGATTGTGTGAACGTCACGGACAGAGGCTTTCCGGCGCCATGTGTATACGAGCCTCCACCAAGCAGACCGCGGTCAAGAATAGGGGAGAGGTTGGCCACTCCGATTTCCCTGTCGCCCATAAACGAGGCGCGAGACAACAAAGAGATGGCGGGGAAGCCATACAAAGACAGCCTCCCACCCCTCATCCTCCCCGCTCACCATATCATACCGCACCTCCACTACATCTCGCTGAAGAACATGGCACTCATCACTGACGACGCCGTCATCGGATTGCTCCAGCATGTCCCGCGTGTGATAGAGCTCGAGCTCGGCGGGTGCACCACGCTGACCGACAGGATTGTGCCAAGCTTGTGCAGCGCACACGAGAGCCTTGAGCTCATTGACCTCGCGCATCTCACGCACCTCAGCGACGCCGCCGTATTCAGCCTCGTCCGCGCGTGCAATAAGCTCCGACACGTCGATATCTCCTGTGCGCCCCTCCCACTTTCCTCCCCCACTTGCCACTGCTGACTGCGGTACACGAAGACTGCACGCGTCTGACGGATCTACCGATTCTCGAGCTCGCGCAGCTCCCAGGCCTGCGGCGCTTGCACATGAACGGCCTGCGGCGCGCGACAGACATCGGTCTGCTAGCACTCGCTGAGCAAGCGCACAGCCTCGCGCACTTGCACCTCGCGTCCTGCAAACGGCTTTCCCTAGACGCTCTGCATACTGTACTACGTCGCCTCCCGCAACTGCAACGGTTCACATCGACCGGTGTGCCTGCCATGGCACGGGCTGGCGTAGCCCGGTTTAGCGAGCCAGAACCAACGGTGTGTTGTTACCTCCCTGTTCTGTGTGTCTATGCTGAGGAATGGTGTAGGGATGGGATCCGCAGACGCAGGGCGCATATGGTGTGTTCAAGGACGCGAATATTAGCGCACTCCGTGCATTCCTTGACAAAGAAGTGGTGCGGCAGCGGGAAGCAGAGCGGCGGTGCATACCGTTCGTACCACGAGCGGACGATAGCATGGACTTGTACTGAGATATGGACTCTGTATTTGACTTGGCGGTGTGGTGATAGACATATGCGGGTAATTACCCCTATGAGCATCTAGTTACGGACGAAGTCATGTCACTGAGATCGTTTTTTAATTCTGGAATTCATATGGTCTTGCCAAATTTCACAGCACTTTTCTCTCTCGGAGTACGTCTCGAGGACTCAGAATCCACGACCCATCGCTACCATTGTCAGCTACTTACTAAGGATTGAGTGAGATGTTCATACCCGCGTAAGTGAGATCAAAACTTGTAGCAGCATCGAGTTTATGCCATTTTTCTCAAATTGTCTGCAGGCAGTCAGATTACCACTACGCATGCAGGACCAGGGTTACACTTACTATTGGTATCAAAAGTTAGGGGATTGATCAGGAATTGGTGGCTGCTTCGACTTTAAGCTGCATTATCGTGTCACATTAGAACATGAATGGCAGTATTGGATGAACCTACTGCTAAATGTCTGCCTAATGTTCTTGTGGCCCCTACACTTTTTGCATATGGTTCTGGATTTCGTCTGTTCGTTTATTAGCGATATTCGCTGGTATTTACATTTGTCGAATGAAGCCTATCAAATATAAGCGTCCAAAATTTCGAAGTCCTGGACATACTCCAACAGCACCTCTGGCCTGCGGTTTTCAAAATTTGTTCTGAGAAAGGTCGACGTGTCTTTCAAGGTGGGTCTGTGATGGAGTGGTAGCGAACGCCAAGTTTTTATAACTCACTCGTGTCGACAAATTGAGCAGAACAGAGCCGGCATTACCACTATTCCCATCCGTGAAATTGTTGTTGGTCCGGTCAGACCTCACATTGACTCTGATACGTCCTTGGTGCACGCCTGGATTGGCACCATTCCTGTCTCGGGTTAAGGAGTATGGTGGGTCCGGTATGGGGAGAGGATTTTCAAGGATTAAGCTGCCAGCTGCAGGGATGACGTTGACCTCACATGAGGTACGAGATCTGCTGAAGGTCGCAGTGTATGCGTTTTAGGCGCCAGAGCGTTTATGATGGTGTTTTTCCTGCCAGATCTCAGATCCTGAATTGAGTTGACGCTTTCCCTCCTTCCCACTTGTTCCCTGCTCCAGTGCATACAGTCTCGCATACCATGGATGTATCAGAAATACTGGCTGAACATGCGGCAAAACAGTGCGTATCTATCTTATTTTGCATGCGATTGTCCTCCCTTAAGCAGAGACTTTAGACAGGCAGTTGTAGTCGAGAAAGAGATTCCTCTCGAGGTGGACGCGGGCTTCCTCACCGTGACAGACCCAAATCCGATAGACGAGGAAAGCTACAAGTGAGTGACGCGAACTTTCTCGTTAGGCTATCTCTCATATCTCTCCAGAGCCGACCTCGAAGACTACCTCATGTCCACAGCCCGTGACGGCGTACAAACCCTCATTGCGACTCTTTTCTCCCTTCCAATCACTTCTTCACAAGATGGACCACTTGCGCAGCTTCCACCACCGACCACTCAGCTTCCACGAGCGAAGCCTCTGCCGAAGCCCAAGCCGCTGACCAAGTGGGAGCAATTTGCCAAGGCGAAGGGCATATCACATCGGAAGAAGGAAAAGAAAACTTGGGACGAAGAGAAGCAGGAATGGGTTGACCGCTGGGGATGGAAGGGCGCGAATAAAAAGGAAGAAGTGCAGTGGCTTACGCCTATCCCTGCCAACGCTGGTGCGTCTGCATATCATTCTCCAAGTCGTTGTCGCTCAGGCCTATGATGCATGTATAGACGTCGACTTCGACCCCGCAAAGAAGGTCCGCGATGAGCGTAAGGCCCGTGTGGAAAAGAACCAAAAACAGCAAGAAAAGAATGTTGCTCGCGCTCAGCAGAGCGGGTCGACCTCTGCTCCCGCACCGCCGACGGCGCAACGGAAGCGCGAGATTGACCGTACTGTCGCTACCACTAGGATGAGCACGGCAAGCATGGGTCGATTCGACCGCAAGCTCGATGGTGAAAAGAAGCTCAAGGGTATTAAACGGAAGGTACGTGTGAGATGTCTATTTGCTCGAGGCACTATTCACCTGCTTTGCAGTTTGATCCCACGGAAGTGTCATCACAGGCTGAACAATCACAAAACATGGCAATCCTGTCGAAACTTGGCCGTGAACCCGAAACGAAGAAATCGAGGACAAGTAGCGAAGTCCTTAACGTACGGAAAGCTGTTCGCTTCGCCAGCAAGGGCAAGGGCAGCGCCGCTCTAGCTAGGGATGCAAACAGCAAGAAGGGCAAAAAGGTCAAGCGGTAGACATCGTTGCGTACCAATCCGTTTCCGCTGAGTCTGTCTTATATTTGTGCCACGCTTTATGTCTCTCGTTTGCAAGTCCATGGCATCCATTGCTTGTGATAATTGCGCCTACAGTACATGATGCAGGGCATACCATAGAGTAATAGTCCGAGCGGAGCTCTCTCTAGCCTTCCCGGTATCAGTGACATCTATCACCTACTTCGAGGACTCCACAGGGAGCCGCTCAAGCTTTGCCTTACCCTCCTTGACCCACTCCTCCTTGACCAGCTTCTCCTTATCAGCATAGTACAACCTGTACACCAACTTGATCGTCGCCTCGCTCACACCTGCGACCGCGCTGATATCCTTCATGCTCTTCGGCTTGCCGAGCAAATGACAAGTGAAGTAAATCGCGCCACCGGCGACTGAGATAGGCGAACGACCCAGAGCAATGCCCAGGTCGCGTGCCTTTACAATAATGTCGGAGCATATGGGCTGCACGTTGGGTGGCAAATCCAAGTGATTGCAGTAACGGACCAGAAGGTCCTCGGGGCCTGTACCCGAGGCGGCGGAGGCATGCCGATCCGACGTGCCAGGGGCAAGATTGAACGCCTGCTCGAGCTGCTTGTAGCATTGGCCGAGCACTTTCTTGCTGACGTGCGTCAAGTTGCAGATCTCGCGGAAGGTACGCGGTACGTGCGCCTTGCGGCAGGCAATGAAGATGCAGGCGGCGATGACAGCCTCAAGGGGTTTGCCACGTAAAAGCTTCTCCTCGTCAGAGCGTTTATAGAGCTGCTTGGCGATGTCGGAGATGGTCTTGGGGAGGGAGAACTGGTCGCACCAGCTCGAGATGTCACGGAACGCTTGGAGCAGATTCCGTTCGGAGCGTGATGCGGAGCCACGGGAAGCGGCGCGCTGCAGCTCCCTCGCGAGGCCGGAGCCACCGTCCTTGAAGGAGATGGTGGTGTCCAATTGCTCTACGCCCTCCATGAGCGGATCAATGGCAGCACCGACGCGAGATGGATCGTCCCCTTCGTCGTTGGCGAAAGTCTAGTGTTGAAATCGGTAGAAGCAACCGCTGCACCACGGAGCAAGCAACCAACGGAAGTGTACTTACACGCCATTCACTCCTTGTGTCAACAACCCTGTCACCCAGCACCAGTCCACAAGTACCACAAACAAGGTCCCCACTGCTGAACTCCTCAACGATGTTGGGGTTCGGGTCTCTGCAGTCGGGGCAGATGAGGCGTACGGCGAGGTCAGGCCCAAAGGTCTGAACCTGCACTTTCTCAACGGGATGTTTTCTCTCGAACGGTTGTGAGTACGCCATGGTAGATGCGGGCTGGTGGGTTCGGACGAGGGTCTGGACGACGAGAGGTTTTGAACTGATGTTCAAGATGTGTGGTCGCTACCTTGGTCGACCATGGTGTCAACAACAAAAGCTAGGACGACAGCACATACTCACGCTACAAGAATGACCTGACCTAAAAGAATGGGAGTTTGGTGGGGATAATTGGCACACGAACGCAGGGGACGTCGTGGTCAATGACGAAGAACGTGAAGAGGATGAATGAGCGCGGCCCCGCCTCTGACTGTCTGCTGACTAAGCCATGTGCGATCCATTTCCGGAAATACCCAGCGCCGGGATTTACTCTCCCTGTCACACCCTTCACCTTCACACCGCCACCACTGCAGCTCCTCGCCATGGGCAAATGGTTTGTTCACCCAACACAGCACAGACACACCTACTGACACTATCATAGGACGCTTAACCACCAAGACGACGTTCTCCGCGACAAGATCAAGACTCTCGTGTAAGTATGCAACTCGCTTGGCACCGGAACGCCACGAACTCAGTCTTCGCACAGCGTCGGGGCCGTTCAACGGGTGAAATCCGAGAATCACGAGCGAACAAGTGAGCCAACAATAACATACGAAGCCTTCGTGGAGGAGTTGGACGCGGGGGACTCCTTCACCGCCACCTTAATTGATATATTGGTCAAAGTAGGTTTTCCAGAGCCCAGTCTTCAGATTCCCGAGCTTATGTGGTGTTCTGCAGGAAGTCGCAGACCGTCGTACGCGTCCACGCGCCAACGACCGACGGATGATATCAGATCGTACAGCGAAAGCCCTCCGCTCGCAGACACACCAACTGCCGATATACACACACAGGTTGACATCTCGGCGATACACAGCAGACTTCATACTCCATCCAGACATTGAACATTCCGAAGAAGAGGAGGAGTCTGCTGAACTGCGGGAAACAATCGAGAGTTCTCGTCCGGCTTCCGCTTTATACGAGGCCTATGCTCCATTCCACTCATTCTCGTCTCGGTCATTCTTGGACTCTACAGATCGTTTACGCTCGACGGTCACCAGTCCCAGGCCAACTTCACCATCCACTCCATTCATTGGAGGTGATCTCACTGGCATTCCGCCGCCCCCGCCACTTTCATACATCGCTCCCGCAGGTCCTTCGTCGCTCGGCCGGCGGAGAACCATACGCCGCCCTGGACGCTCGACCACCATGGACTTCGACGATTTTACTTCTCGCCGTCGCTCTATAGTGCGACAGCACGTCGAGACCTCGGAGCCCGTTCGAGCAGAAGACTCAGCAGATGGCACTTGGAGGTTCTCTTCTTCGCTTGGCCGACCAAGTCCCTCTGAACCAGCTTCGTCTAGCACATACCGTCTCAGCAGGAGATCCCTCCCTCTCAGTTCATGGTCCGACCCACATCTTCGCATCGACCCAGACAACGACGACGTAATTGAATCGACAGCAACAGATGGCGCCCCCGACGCCGAGGAACCCTCGGGCACGGGCCACCAAAGCTCCTCCCAGCTGTGGCACAGGCTCACCGGACGGCCATACACAGATGACCGCTCCGGTACCGTCGTTCCGCGTCTCCGACGTGGCGGCCAACCTGCTCCTGAGTCGATGTTTCCCCGCTATGCGTCTTTGGTGACGGAGAGCTCCACTCCCCGACTTGATGGACCCGCGGGGGCGACAGAGGACCGTGTACCATCCAGAGCATCAAGTTCCACTAGCGCGAGCAGGATACATAGCTCAGAGATGGACGCTTTGGACGAAGTCTCGAGGCAGCTTCTCACACCTCGGTCTATTTCACCGGCCGAGGACGCCTTCCGTATGTAGAACTATGCGATACCTGGTGTAAGGTTGGCCTATCTTCATATTCCGATACAAAAGCTCACGGTGATTGGATATTATTACTATGTGGAACTACCGGAGTTGTACATCGTTGTCTCAAGCTTGTAGATTGCCTGTTCATGTCGATGTATTTATGTATGTCCGCTGAGCGAAGCCAACATCCCCAACCAGCAATCGATCGAATATCTGTCATAATTGACAACTCAGGAGTACGGTTGAAGTTACAATCACATCTGAGTTGAATACGTGATTCCTGGTATTGGTGGCTATTCATAGCACTTGCCAGGGTTCGAAGCTGAGAACGGGACGACGACGCGTCCCGCGAGGGCCATACACAATTCAACGGTATTCCGCTGGCTCTCTGACCATCTGCAAGTGTATATCGCATAAGACTTTGGTTTGGTTTGAATAATTAATGTGCATACCACAAGTAGAACGACCGGCGGATCCTGCCAGGTGGAACTATCGTCTCCAAGAATAATCTGACCCTTCTCTATAAAGCCTAGGGAGTTGTAAAATCTAGTATTCGTTGGGTTACTAGATATCAGAACTGTGGCGCGTCGCTGAGCATCAGCCTTGATGATGTTATCAGTACTTGAATTCGTGCAAGCAGCAAAAATATACAGCACGCACAATGCCCGTGACGGTGCGCGCAAGAGCTGATCCATAGCCTTGACCTTGCTTAGTAGGAGAGACGGCCAAAATTCGCAGATTGAACACCTCGTCTTGGCGATTCCCAAGAACCTGTTCGAGAGCAGCTTTATGTTTTGCTTGAAGCTCCTCATCGCGCTGATGAAGAAACAGCTGTTAAGTCTTGAAATACGTGACATAAAAAACGCACCTTTAACTGCTCTTTCGTCAGAGTAAGGCGTGCGCCCTGCGAGAGTGCTCCACCAAGCACGTAATGGACAGCTTTATCGACCCTGCTGTCGGTGCTCTTCGCGGGAGAGCTAGTGCACCATTTACGACGGAAGCAGAAGATGCGGAAAACGGGCTCACTACACCACGACGGCCGCCCCACTTTCGATCGTCCATGCCCCAGATGACGCCACATAGTAGTTGCAGATGATGGCGTTTTCCGCCTGTTTAGCGGTATGATATAAGGACCCACCATTGTAGTCCTATATCGTGCATGCTCGTGAGTAGCGTGACAGACTCAACACAGACAGAGACTGGCTCACAGGGGTATCGCGCAAGTAACGATGGAAGGGATCATTAACAAAAGCATCGTCTAGGGTGCGCAAAGCATTGGGCAGATCGACTATCGTGAAGGTTAAATCTGGTCTTCGTAGTACGCTTGCCCATATGGCTTGTTCCAGAGCAGATACATACCATATTTCATTGGCCTGGGTGAAGGAAGTCGATTAACTTGAGCAGCGCCGGTTAGTCCTCTGTCCATGACAGTTTCACGTTTATATGCCGTTTTGTGGTTAACCAAGGTCGATGAGCTAGAAGCTACTACACAGAATCCATGAAATATACCTGATTATATATATACTTCGGTTGCCACTCACGCAGCACTACGGCCAGCGACCTGGCCTCACTAGCTTCACATTCAGCTCCACCTGCACATGATGGCGACCGACCAAGTTTAGAAGTAAAAACGAGATACGCACTCTGACATACGTTCGCAATAGAGATTGCGCTGAGTAGCGCAGTAGGTGTACTGTGCCTCGCAGCACCGGTCCGTCATCGCAGCTCAGCAGTGATAACCAGTGTGAGCCACATACTTACCTCATGTGATTTGATTGACAGCACTGGATTGACAGCACTATACTACGGAAAAGTATGAGGCTAATGCCAGCGACGATGGCTATGCCGGTGCAGTAGTAGTATGTGCGTTCATAGCGAGTAAGTATACTGTACTGTATATTGACTTACTAAGATGACCGAAGAAAGTAAATCGGTCCCGCCGATGCCCGTGAGAAAGATTGCATCACAGACAAACAAGTACACACTGAGCCAGCTCCTTGACACGCCTGCAGGTTAACCCCGAATACTTTTCTGCAGTCCGTTCTTACCTTTCTATCCGACACAGCTATTCAAACTGAGGATATAATTTCACAGATTTGCGAATGCACCTTAGCCCTCGTATACATGGGTACTACGTGAGGACGTGAGTGAACAAGGAATACTTAGTACGTGCCATCGGAGATCAAGCGCCATTGGATAGCCGATCCCTGTCCATGAGAACCTTGCACAGGCATGATCATACTCATGGGTTTGGGACTACAGCCTGAGCAAGCCCCGATTGAAGCTTTTCTTCCTGTCACTCGCTACTCGGGACCCAGTGGAAATCGGTCGCACGATGCCACAAGTATGTCAGAGTTACCAGACTAGTAAACATCACAGAATTCTTGATTCGCGAGTAGTTCTCCACTGCTGTCGATTATTCGATGGAGGCGTTAGCTCCCGATAACCCATTACGCCAGCTCTATCCCGAAGACACGTATCCGAATGATAGCTAATCTCAAGTTAACACGCTGCGAGCTCACTCTTTTTGATAGGCTGCTACTTTCCATCGCCTTCCGGACGCACAGAATATTGGATGATAGGGCCAGAAAATGGAAAGAAGGCATGCGCCGTAATAAATCAATGTTCGACGTCGACTTGATACTAATCACTACTGTCATCCATCATTCCATATCGTGTCCTCGTCTTCAAGCACACCGCTGAAAACTTCGCCTCCAACGGATATCGCGTGCTGCTCTATGGTTCGTGAGGATCTCTCTATGGTTCGTGAGGATCTCAGGGTTTTTTGAGGTATTTTATATCGTGAGGGTACTGAACTCCGACTAGATATGTATGGCCGAGGGTATTCCGAAGCTCCTGAACTTCCGTGCGATGCCAACTTGTGCACCGTCCAGCTGGCGTTACTGTTGCAATGCGTACCATGGGATGCGGTTGACACAATTATTGGTTCTTCGACGGTATGTAATGATCAGGCAATGGATCTCCTTCCCTTGATTCTTCACGCGTGCCCAGGGTGGTGCCGTCACAGCGGCCTGTGTGGCCATGTTTCCTCACCTCGTTCGCAAAAATATAGTCCTCGTGGCAGCGATTGGACTGATGGAGGTGTGGGATCTCGCTAATGATATTGCTGACTGAGACTCATTTGCGCCTGTCTAGATGAAAAATGCAACGCCGCAGGAGGCTTTGGTGAGCTATACTTTTTCCGTGCATTGAGTGTAAATCCATAACGCATTACGATATACAGGTCAGGGGAAAGCAGCCAACCGGTGAAGAATGGGCGTTGAAGGTCAGTGATATTGCGTCTAATGATCTTTGCTTCATCAGCAAGCTGATTGCAAACACAGCTTAGAAATCCTCAGACGCTGTATCCCCCCGGTTTCTCCAGGATCTTTGACTCATGCGGTAAAGAAGGTCTCGTAGACAGACTATATTGGGCGTATGAAACGATCGGAAAGTCAGACAAGCGTTGTCTCATCGTTCATGTCAGGCCGTTTTCTCCCAGCTCGGACTTGGTTAAACGACATCTGACCAACGAACGCTCGTAGGGTACCCATGATGGTCTGGTTCCGTACGACGAGGCCAACAAGATCATGGGATACATTCCGCAGGCAAAGTTCGTAGAAATCAACGGAGGTACTCATTTTTTGTCTATGGAGGAAGGGCCGCAGCAGATGTTGGTAGAGAGCATCTTGACATTCATGCGTGCTGAGCGCTGAGCAAGCATGAGAAGACGTACATACATCATATGTGCTAGGAGGTCGTCAGTGAGCTTCAGTAACGAAGAACTGATTGATAAATTTGGTCGTCTGCTACCTGCGGTTTCACTGCGTGCTGCGGCTGCCGCATGGCCACCCTGACGAGCACCTTCGGCTCGACTAGCTGCGCTAAAACATGGTAGACGATTAGATCAGATTTTGATTCATCTGCGAGTAATTTGCGACGCAGTCCTTTGATCGGACGACCGGGGGTAGTCACATCAAACACTCTGATCACAACAACGCCGCATTGTCAAAAATTTGATGTCCTCACGAGAGGATTTAAGCACGAGTTTCGCAAGCTCAGCGACCCTCAATACCCCACGGCTATACGCCACTCAGTACACAAGATGGCCCCACTGAAAGTTGGCATCCTCCTCGTCGGATCTGGTGTGCAGCTCCTCGATCTATCTGCCGTCGACATCCTTGCAATGTCGTGCGTCGAATATCTTAAGGTCGCTCAGATTCCTGAGGCCGTGCACTCAAAGGGACAATCCATGGAGTTCCTGTACATCACGGAGAAGGGCGAGGGTCCGTACCCGGTTACTGCCGACCTGAAGGTCCAAGCTACTGTAAGGCGTCACTCAATTATTTGCTTTGTGTCCTCAAATCAACGCTTACCTTCGGCGTCCAGCATGGGTTCAACAGCGCCGGGCAGCTGGACTACTTGCTGATCCCAGGCCCTGAGCCCCAGTACCAGGCATCCCCGGCGGAGAAAGAGTTCATTCGCTCCCAGTTCCCGGGACTCAAGTATGCCTTTGGCATTTGCACCGGCACATTTATACTCGCTCAAGCGGGTGTACTTGACGGCCTGTCCGCCACGGGCCCTCGTACGCTGGTGCCGCTGCTGAAGCAGATCGCTCCGAAGGCCGAATGGACCGAGAAGCGATGGGAGACGGATGCTACGGGGAAGGTTTGGACGAGTGGTGGGGTGGCGAACGGCCAAGATATGCTTGCGGGGTTCATCCGGAAGGCATACGCACGGGAGGTTGCGGAGCTGGTTTGTACCATGGCAGATGTCGGGGACCGCGGGCAATTTTACCGTGACCAGCCCCAGGCCTAATAGTAAGAGTAGGGTCATGTAAGTGTTACCAAATGGTGCTCATGTATGTCGTTTTTGTATGAAGATTGTGATCTACATACCCTTTGTGCCATCCCACGTTGGAGCCGAGTCCTATCAGCACTGGCATATCGCAATGAGTATAAAACTCAAATAAAACTTTGATTGAGTTCGCGCATATAAAAACTAGAATAGGCAGTCAACGTTAAGTTGTAGGCCCCTCTTGAAGATTCGTTTAAGGAAAACACACTTACACAATGACATAGACAAGTCTACGTGTGCCAGTTGTGACTGGCCGTCCCTGAGTGAGTCGGCGCCAGTAGACGCCAATTCTCAATTCGGTTCAGCGGCTTGGTGGCGTTGATCTATAGGTCGGCAGGCAGTACTTATAAAGCCTGGTGGTTTTATTGACACAGTCTCGCTGTAATGTTCGCAGGAAAGGTACCATAACTATTCTTAATTATCTCGCACTGTCATACAACAACGGCAGTGTCCGGAGTCCTGCTAGCGAGTAGAGCCCCCAATGAGGGCGCTAAGGAAATAGCTCTTCATGCCGTATCGTTCTACTTCGTAGCTCGCTTTCAATATGTATATGGGCAGCAACGGGAAGGCAGTAGATATCGTGATCGTTGCCGACGTTAGCAAACCCGCCTCAGATTGACAGAATGCCAGTGAGGCGGAGTATTAATGAGGGTGAGAATCTAAGCTTTCCCTCGGTGGGGCTGAAAGTAAACGATGATGGCTACTTACGCTGAGCCATGTTATCCCATAGATCTTTGGATGTGACAAGCCCATCAGGATATGAAGCAGACGAAGATGGACAGCTGTGGGATGACCTCGACAAAGCGCGACTCAGCCTAGCGCCCGGACAAGACCGACATCAAGCGCCTATGCTCATCTCCGCAGGCTCGCAACGAACCCGTCTTGCTCTCATCCACCACACTCTGCGCAGGCTTAACTGACTGTTGCTGGAAACAATATTCGTAATTATTCACTTCTACAGAATAGGCCTACTCTCCCAGACTTCTATCCACTGCGCTGCATCGACTGCCTGCGTGGACACTGGCCGGATCCTTTGTACTTTGGACTATCGTGCAGCCCCAATCGCAGGGACATAATCCATGTCATCCAACGCTCGCTATGCCCCCTTACCCAACCCTCACACCGATCTGAGTGCTCAGAATGAGATGGAAGCAGCCTTCCTCGAGTCGGACGATGAAGAAGACCACGATCAGCCCCAGGTGGGAGCCCTGAACACAAGGAACGGGTACAGCTCTCTGCCCGCCGCGGACCCGGAGGCATCTGCGTCTCCTACCGGCGAGCACGCACATCACGCTGCTACTACCTACGACTTTGAACGTGTCAATTATGACGCAGATTGGGCCCATCCTCCACCAGGGTCTCCACCGGCGACTACCCAGTTCTTCCAGGTGCAGATGGATGGCAACTCGAACGGTCTTATCCCAAATTTTGCTAGCGTGGCGAGGGGTGCTCAGAGGAGGACAGGCGGCTGGGTCAGGAGTGTACTGCCGCAGAGCATCACGGAGCGGCTGGGCATGGGCGCCGCTCATGTTAATGGCGTTGTTGGTGGGGGCACAGACAATGATGGAGTGTTCGCAAATGTCACTGCAAAACCCTCCAGGCCAATACGGATAATGGAGGGTCAGTTCGTCTCATGTCATCTTTGCCGTGCTCTGTAAGCTGACACCATTGTACAGGAGACAACACCTACCTTGTTCCCGAAGAGTCTCAGAAGGATGCACCGCCTTCGTATGCATCCGCCCAAGCTGATGCTGTTCCACCATACTGGGAAACGACTATCCACGCTCCATCCTCCGGATCTGGACCTGGAGATGTAATGATCGACTCTCTCCCGACCGGATCGCTCTTTTCCTTCCTCTGGAATATGCTCGTCTCGATTTCCTTCCAGTTCGTGGGCTTCCTACTCACCTACCTCCTTCATACTACCCATGCCGCGAAGCTCGGTTCTCGTGCTGGTCTGGGAATCACGCTTATTCAATATGGCTTTGCCATGCGCGGACGCGCAGAGGACTGGAGCAAGGAACAAACCGATGGCTGGGGTTGGCAGTCCACGCAGCAAGGTGACGCCACCAACCCACTCCCCACATTCAGTACCGCTGCAGAGGCGGATGAATACTACAGCAAGCTTGCGGCGAATGGTACCGCATGGCCCAGCAGCGTGCCCATGGGATCGGCAGTAGAAACCCCCAGCCTTTTCGGAGATGCAACTACGGAATGGCTTTCATTCTTCCTGATGACTGTCGGTCCGTGATAATAAGTCCATCTTCTTCTATACGTGGCTGACATTTGCCTCGTAGGATGGTTCGTACTTCTGACGTCGCTACTGGGCTTTTGGCGTGTCAAACGTTGGGAGAGGGGCATCCTCGCGTCTACACCTTCATCATCTATTCCACCCCCGGCAACGTCGTCCTCTACACCTTCAGGCCGTTCCGCCTTCTCCGCACGCCTTGACATGCTCCGTGCAGGGCTCGGATTCTCAGCGCACCGCTCCGCCAGAAGTATAGACGTTGCGGGTGAATACCCTGGCGCTGTGCACCATCTTGTTAGTCCGACCGAGAATCAGGAGGAAGTCACAGGCCATGAGCCCGCCAACGGCTACATTATACCCATCGACCCGAACGATCCCGAAGGTACCGACCGACTCGCTCGCGCATATGTGGAGGAAGCGCGATTACAACGAGCATTGAGGGCGGCCGGTTTGCTTTGAGCTCCTGTGTGCATCTATGCCATAGAATCCACCCGTACTTTCTCGGTAGGGTTTGCTCCCCAGTTGAGTTTGCAGACCGTTAATTATGGCGTTGAGTTGGGTGGACTGGACTGGTTTCCTAGAACTGGGTTCTTCGTATCGTTTTCCGTTGCAACCAGACAACTATTGTGCGATTCAAGGATAATCTGAGTGCTGTACCATATAATACTGTGTACCATTTCTGAGCGAGCTACCACATCCGCCCAAGATATATATATGTAAGGACTGACTCTCACTTACCTGCTGCCCGATGTCTCGTCTACGTCGGGCTGTGTCGCGAGTCAGTGTAAAGAAGGTAAGGACTGCTTGCTAGGTAGATTGATACTTGTCAAGCTTAGATCATTGCTGGATCTTGATGAATGCGCACCTAGGCTGAAGTCAAAACTCGACAACGAGTTTATTAGTATGTACGCTCACAAAATGTCAGAACGTGTCTACACTGCACATCGTAATGATTGACTGTCAGCTTCATCTTCGGGCCTCCTAAATATTACGCGGAGGCGAAGGCAAGCTTAACAGAGGTATGGTATCAGATTCAAAATGCTACAGTATGAGTTATCAGTTTCATGGGAGCCTTCAATCAGAGTCGTAGGAGATGGGCACACCTCGTCGTATGGCAGAGCGGATACCGCGGCAAGCAAATCTTCACTACTATTCGACCTCTCATCCTCATGCCTGTCATAGTAAACGCTAGAGCCTTTGTCGTCACCCGTGCTGTCTTTCGTTGCATCTTCACCATCGGATAGTTTTCCTGCGGTGAGAGCTGTGTCTGTGGACATCGAGGGCTGCGAAGCCGGCTGCGGGACCGGACAGAGGAGACGGAGGTGCTGCAGCGCTTCAAACATGTTGCCGAACACGTTCTCTTTGTCGAACGCCTGTGTGAGGTGGTGGGCGATGGTGCCAACCAGATCGACGTCTGAGGGCGCAAAACGGCCTGCGTTGGCCATCATCAACAGGGAGTCGACAGTGGACTTTGCGGCTTTGCGGTTGACGATCATTTTTTCCTCCTGTCGAGCATGAGCAGCTTCGCCCATGATCTGTATATTGATCTTCTCCGACTCAACGAAGCGATCAAATGCGCTGAGGGCCTTGTGCACGGAGTCCCTGAGACGTTCAGTGTTATTCGAGTCCTCCGAATTATTTTGAGTCTGTTGTGCTACAGCAACAAGGGCCGTAGCGGTCAAACTGAAGACGAGCTCCACGGTGTTGATCCTGTAGTCATCTCGAAGCTATTTGTCGAGACCGAGGATCTCGGTGATGAACCGGTCCAAGAGGACAAGTAGAGCGGTAGTTTCTGCGATATGTCCCGTCGAAATCAGATATGAACTTGTTATAATACCGTACTTGGAGCTTACTTACCAGCAAGAGAGAAGGCGTACTCATCGTGTGCAGCGCACTCGAACAAACAGACAGCCGGGAAGCGTGCTTTGCTGTACTTGTTCACGTCTTTCACTGTGTTGAAACGTTGCGCGCGAAGGAGCCGGATGAGGATCTGGACAACAGTCGCACGAAAATCGGGTTCAGCAGAGTCTGTCTTAACTATTTGCACCAGAAGTACAATGATTGCGGCAAGATCTTCATCGACCTGCACCCAATCGGACTCTGCTGTCTCGGCGTCAGATGGCACCGCATCCAACAGAAAGGTTTTGTATTGTTCAGTAAATGTCTTGTTCACCTCCTGCAGGATTCCTTCGTGAATGGGTGACCATTCGTATAAACGACTCTGACCGTAGTCAGCTGAGCTGAACCTCCCCATGTACGGCAGGATGATCTAGTCCATGACACATTTCGTACGCTGGCCGACATTGAACTGCAGGAGGCAGGGACGGAGGCGACTGAGTTGGTGGATTGGCACTGCGTTGGGGGCCCAAGCGAGGGGTACAGAGAGGTCCCAGTTGGCGAATTCCCGGTGGTAGCGGCGGAATTCTTGATCAACCCAGAAATTTCCGGGGCGAACAAGCGCAGAGACTACCGCCGTGAACAGGATGTTAAACATGAAAAAGAACGTATCATAGATTCGCAAGACAGCAAGGTCTGCCGCTTGTTCTGCCGAATCGACGCTGCATTTCGTGCAGTACTCCCAGAGGAAAAGGCCAATTATCGAAAGTACGTATGCGGGGATCATGATCAATACAGAGGCCAGGACCATTATGATGATGAACGTCCAGCGTAGGATGAATACCATCGACGGTACGAGCGGAGACTTGAAGGGGCATTGTGGCCAGATTAACGGGAGGAACAGTGAGATGGCGTAAAGGGTAAATGGGGTTCCAGCGACCGTGGTGACAGCGATTGTGATGGGCTGACTGAGTTCATGTAGGAAATGATAAAGACCAACAAGAAACAAGACCACCGAGATTTGTAGCACAACTGGGAGTAGAGTGATCAGGTTAGGGACTTGGCACATAATGAAGGCCGTGTGACGCTTGTGCCGAAGGTATACTGTGCCCTGGACACCAAGATGCTGCGGCAACGGGAGGGATCGAAGCCATTGCTGCACGGCGATGGCAAAGAAAGCCGCCAAAAGACTCAGATTCAGGCTAAGGAACCACAGCATGTTGATGGTCACGTCGATGTCGGCAGGGTGAAAGGGAGGTGGGGATAAGAGGGGTTGGACAGTTGTATTGATGAACGCCGGGGTGACAGAAAATGAGGCTAACTGCGACGAGATTTGAGTGAGCAGCTGGACAGTCTGATCTCCAGAATCGGCCTGCAGCCACTGGTATGACTCGATTGTGTATGCGGTGACGACCGCGGAAAACAAACCCGCCTATGACGACGATGCTTCAGCTAGGTCCGCAGCTGGTTTTAGGAGCGCATTACTTACGAAGACAAGGAGGTTGTTTAGGTCATCTCTCCAGCCTTCCAGCTGTTTCTGATCATATTCCTTTGTAGATTCAAGCAAAAAGGACCAGCCTTCTGCAACCTCAAGGTCCTGTTATGAGAGATTCAGACCTATCTGCCTCGGCCACAAGACACTGATCGTGCGTACCAACGACTTGGACTTGTCGTCATGATCGCCATGTTTAGGTGTCGGCTGGAAGGATCAGTCGGCTAGGTTGAGGCCATTCTGCATTGTTATCCGACTCACATGATCATCAACTGAGGTTGTACTGGTAGTACTCCCAATGTTGTCTGCGTCTGCGGTATCTGGCACGTCCGGTATCACGGCGCTCGATCCGTCAGGTAGTCCGCCTGGAAGAACTACGTCTCCCTGACCGCAGAATTTAATATGACATCAGTATAGCAAGCGCGGAGGATACCCACCTCGCTGCTTCCGTCAGCATTCGCCGTGAGAGTAGCCATGAGGAAGTGTTGAGATCAACAGTCGCGAGGCCTACATCACTATCCACCGGAATGTGCCGGATCTTCGGTGATGATGAACGTTTGAACTCTGCCCAACACTTTGGCTTTCTGACCTCTCTGTACTATGTAGTGAGTCATACGATGTGGAAGTTAATGGATACAGGCTCGCATGATCCCTCGGAAGACACGTTGTAGACATGCTCTTCTAGTGTCTTCCTTAATTCAAGTCATGAAACCTTACATGCTATAGTAGGTAGACCCCGAAGCCGACCTCTTCGTCTTCCAAATTATGGATGAAGATTTTTAGCCGGTCGCATGCTACCTCCAAGAAGTACAATATCGTGCTCTTTGATGAGCTAGTCGTCGCTGGTACCTCAGGGAATGCGGTCCCAAAGCGAGAAGAAGAACGAGATTCTGCTCCCATCCCTACTTATGATAGACGATGAATAGTGGGCCAGTCCTTTCAACTGCTCCTACTTCGACCCTGACGCTTCGTGGTTTTGTAAGCGCTTATGTGTCCGTATATGTACAAGCGTCCGGCTGGCAGTGTACTTTCTTGTTAGGGGCTTGCAATCTCGCAGGTGTCACAAGGACGATCGTCGGGTTTCAGCCACGCGGCTCTCTTGTGGAACGCGCTCTGCTTTTATGCGGCAGGCCAGTGGTTGTGGCGATTTTGCTGCATCGTGCAGGAGCAACGCCGGTCAGCATCGCAGCGATCTCGCTGATCGAGAAGGTGTACGTCGAGAGGCCGCTCTTTGTTGGTGTGCTTTTCGGAGCCTTTGTCTACTGTGTCTCGCGGATGATTTTATTTTTGCTCATTTGGATATCGCTCAGGAGCCTACCCGTGAGTGTCTATAGGGACGTTGACTGGTCGTGGGCCTACTTTCCTCACTGGCATTAGTGGCAAAGCTTGGTTAGAGTTTTGGTGTATGTTTCGACGTTCGTCTCCGCTTTATCCACTGAAAGCTGGGATCTACGAACCACGATTACATTATACTATACAGTGTATTTTCCCCAACATCAGACCCGGGCGGTGTCGTTACACCCCTTGACATAAAATCCGAACGCCTCGTGAAAGGTCTGCGAAAAAGTGTACCCAAAATGTCCTCGCAATATTATCATGCTCGCAAGCGAGTGCGGAAGCACGTCGGCCATAGCTGACTCGGCACCTGCGCCACAAAAGAGTACAGCAAGAAGGCAGCCGCTCCCGCAACTATCAGCTTCACGGACGTCGTCGGGCGAAACTCGTGCAACAGCACCAAGAGACCGACTAGGAAGAGCACGACGGCCGCCCGGAGCAAGCCGACGAGCGCACAGACGACGTTCGGCATCTGTCGCACGATCGCGGCGGTGCGCGCGGGGGGGCACCGCAGGTCGGGGACGGCGCCGAGCCACTGCCTGACGGACAGCGCGAAGAGCGCGGTGGTGAAGCTGAGCACGAAGCTGGGGGCCCAGAACGGGTTCGCGTGGAAGTCCCTTGCGAACGCGGAGATGGCGAGGGAGAGCAGGGCGGCCTGTACGCGGTAGGGCGTGGGTAGCTGGCACGCGAGGCGGGGGGCGGGTTACGCACGAAAATCATGAGCGTCTCGAGCTCGCTCCGCCATGTCTCGAGTAATGTTTCGCCGACGCGCTGAGAGGAGCGCACGAGGGTTTCGAAAGCATACAATGCCTGGACAGGACATCTGAGCGCCAGCGGAGCAGCGAGTAAAATCTGAACCCACCGCCGCATTCGGGGCCTCTTTCGAATCAGCCTGAGCGAAGCTACACGTCAGACATCACACGACCGGCGACACGCCGCATACGCACGTCGAGCTCACTCAAACCATCCTCTTCGTCATTTGCGCCGTACCCTCCAGACTGAGTTCGTAGATGCGGGGGCTGTGAGATATCTGGATTTCAGAGATATACGAAGCTTCTTGAAAGACCCACAGTGTCGTCCGTCGACTTCCCCTCACCCACTGTACTAACGCGCTCCGTGGAATCCACATACGGGGAACGGACGTCCGTCTTCTGAACAGAATAGTGTCAGGGTGCCACCGTGACAACGGCAGTACAAGACTCGCCGCTTGCGTGTACGTGCAGCGCTCGGAGGCTTCGGTTGCCATAGTGGCGGTCTGAGCGGATGGCGGGTAGTGAGGAGAGACGGAGGCGGCGCCGCAGCAGTTCTGCGTACGCCTGCACCGGGAGTGTGCGGCTCATATACGCATCCCGTCCGCGGACGTTTTCACAACGCAAAACTCTGCGCCCGGCGACGCGAGGGGCACACAAGTGCCGACGGTCATGCGAACGGGCCCGTCCCACGATGCAAGGGTCCAGTGCTCCATCAGGGCCGTAGGAGGTGAGATTGCGCTGCAGGCAGCGAGGAACAGCGTCGGTGCATGGAAGCCCAGACGCAGTGGCGTCCGTGCCATCGCCGATGGGGCTGTCGACGCTGGGCGCGGCCAATCGCTGGCGCGTGGGAAGCACGGGAAGGGCGGCGCGCTCGCTGGACACGAGGCGGAGTCTGGCCGAGGAAGCGGACGACGGGGCTTCGCTGAGTGGGATCTGCGCGCCGTGGCAAGGAGGTGGTGCAGCAGTGGATGGGATGCTGACCAGGGGCGCGGAGCTGTTGAGCCCGAATAATACATGAGAGCCGACTGCTGCACCAGCTTGTGGTTAGACGCGAGCCGTGTGCGGGTTCTCCTGCGTGCTATGGTAGGAGCAACATGCCCCTACGGTACCTTACAGTGCAATCGGGCTCAGCGCGCAGCAAACACGATGTAGCGGTTGATGTGCCGTCTAGGGTCCAGTGAATAGAACCTGTCAGAGCGCATTACCGCCCATCATTTATCAGCTGTATATGAGAGTGGTTGGCTTGATGACATGCTTACCGTGGGTCCAAGGAGGGCATCCTTGGCCCGGGACTACTAATATGCGCACCTGTGTGTTGCAGAACGATGGACCTGCAAAAAACTCGCACCGGCAGCAAGGTTTGGAGACCACCTCGAGGATAGCCAGTACACATCGTCCCCGCCCTACTCCGAGAGCCAATCAACTATCAGCGTTGGAGCCGACCGTCGAGGTGTGGGATGGCGGCGAATGACACCCCGCATGCGCGGGAAGGTTTATCGATCTACAGCTCGCCGTGCAGGCACTAGGACTATTCCGGAGTCGGGATTTCAACTTCTGCCCGCCACCGTTGCTTGCAGAACGAAAATCTGCCACAGACAACTAATGTGGCGCAGGCCAACTTGAACAGTACCGGCGGACTAGCTCTAGGTGAAAACTGGAAGTGGACGGATCTATCGATATGCCACTCACCGCGAAGGTCCTGGCTGACAGAGCGATTCACACACGGGGCTTGTTTATCGGCCGTTGCTAGGCTCACGAACAGCAGTGTTGGTCGAGGTTCTAGCATAGCCATCCCCTGGCGTGCGCAGAACCGTCCGCCCAAGCACCGAGTGTCTGCGACTTGGCACACGCTACTGAGGCTGAGATATCAGCAACACCGACTCGGATAGACCAGCGGCCACGAGTTCCAAATCGAAAGGGACAAGTGGAACAGCCCCGACTTCAAAAAAAAACGAAGCACAGTACGTCGGATGGCCAAAGTCAGCGTGTTTTGAGAAAGGCGTTGCTGACCGAACCAGAGCCCCCGAGCGGCGGCGAGTCCGCGCAAGGCACAAACCGGCTGGGGCCCATAGGCGCCGCGGCGCCCCGCCTCCTCCCTCTTCCGCTTCCGGACACCCTGCCCTTGTGGCGTCGTTCCCCATCACCACCGCCCTGTTCGTCGTACACCGCCGCGGACAACAGCGGAACGCGGGGCAGCGAGGGCCAGCGAGGGCACGTCGCCGAGCAGCGTCGCGCAGTGCGGCGAGCCCGCATCGCGACCGGTGCGTGCCTCGCCGAGAAGGGGGCCAATGGGCGAGAGCCTGAGCCGCGCAGGCCCGATGCGGACAGCCTGGTGGCGTCCCGCCTGTGGTTGGCTGGCTGGCCGGCGGCCGGCCGCGCCCCGCTCTCGCCCTTCGTGTCGTTTCTGATCTCTCCCCCCACGGCCGCCGCCCCGCGGTCCGCGCCCGTCGTCCCCGCAGGCAGGCGTGCCTCCCAGCAGCACGCAGCAGCTGACCGCGGCGGCACACGGCCGCCTGCCTGCAAAGGCGCACGGCGCGCACCAGGCTGACTACGCGGGCGGGCGGGCGGTGCGTCCAGAGCCGCCGCGGCAGGCGGAGCCAGTCGGTCTGGACAACTCGAGAGCGCCCGCAGTACCCCCAAAGCGCAAGTCGCCTGCCTCTATCGGTGCGGACGTGGTGGCGCCGCGTCTGGTTGGCTCTGGCCGGCTGCGTGCGCGTATTTACGCGGGGGCTGCCGCCTCGGGCTGTGCTAAGTTTCTGGTGGTGCGCGCAGGAACGGGTAAAAACGCATAAATATGCAAGATAATAGTACAACGGTCGACGCAAGAACAGAAAACGTTTCGCAGAAACTAGTCTATCGCCAGTGTCCCCTCGTGCCCACAGCCATCCTCCTCGTCTCGGCGCGCAGCGGCGCGGCGCAGGCTATCGCGAGACCGTAACAGGAGGTGCTCTCGGTAACTAACATGCATGGTCACAGTAACGGCAATGCAGAGGTGTCGCACAATGCAAGGGTCCGAGCAGCGGTGCTCCGGTTGGTGGGGTATATGGAGCCGCAAAACTCGAGTCAACATCTGTCAGAGGGGCGGGATCAGCATTCCGGCGCGTGCGAAGCGCGGGAGGGGAGCGACTGACCAGCTCAGGAACGTGTCCGGCGGAGGCGGCGCTCAGCACACGGCGCACCCGCGGCCGCTCTCGCGGACGAGCCGCTCCATACGCACGCAGCTCTCCATGCGCGCGTCGACGAGCTCGGCAAACATCTCGAGCAGCTGCGCCGCGGGCTCCGTCGCGGGCGCCTTGGCGGGGCGGCGGCGGCGGTGCGGGTTCGTGGGCGAGATGCCCGCGAGGTGCAGGCGCATGCGGTTCTTGCGGCGAAGCCAGCGCGAGGCGTGCTGCTGGTGCTGGAGCGCGGTCGCGCCGGGCTCGAGAGGGGGCGAGGCGAGCGCGGCGTGCTCGGTGTCGGGCTCAGCCTTGACCCGGACAGGCGAGCACGCGACGGCGGTGGCGGGGGAGAGCTCCACGTTGGCGTGGGAGGAGCCGGTGAGCGGCAGGTGCGGCTCGGGGCCGTCGATGCCCTTGGTCACGGTGAGCTCGAGCGCGGCGCGCGTGTGGTGGACCCAGCACTGCTCCTGCTGGTAGAAGGAGGTGAGCGAGTCGAGCAGGGTCGTGGTCTGCTTGTGGTGGGGGTGGGGGTTCGCGTGGTGGATCTGGTGGATGTGCGCGTGGTGGGAGACGAGCTGGCTCGCGCCGTAGGCAAAGTAGGACGAGTGCTGGGAGGGGGAGTGTGGCGGTGTCGGGAGGGCAACCACGGACGTTGATTCGTCGAACTTTATGGCCATTGCGGTGTGTGGGTGGTTCGAGGGATGCGGGGGAGATGGGGAGATGGGAGGGCGGGAGGGTGTGGAATATAAAGGCAGCGGACGTCGAGTCTCGACCAACGCTCTCGTCGTGACATGAACAAGGACCAGTGCCCGCGTCCAGGCCACAGCCCAGCGCGGACCAATCAGCTCCCCGTCTGCGAGCCTACCAACGGTCGAGAGCGATCCAGCATCTCGCACACTTCCTGTTTCGGCAGAGCCAATGGGAGCCCGTGTCGCCGGGAGCCAATCCTGGCTGCCGCTGCGCCGTCCGCGCTGGACGAGCAGGCGTAGGCCGCGCGGCGCTCTGATCTATGCGCATTCCAAGGTCAGTGGAGGCGGACGGAGAGGACGGACGGTGTGGGCGAGAGGGGCAGAGGGACGATAGCTGGCGGGGCTGCGATGGGAATGAAATTGCAGGCGTCTGGGTCCGTGCGCCGCAAAGCGTTTGGTTCGCTGCGGCCGTGGGAAACCTTCCTGATCGGGCACACCGCCTGCGTCATAGCGCCCCGCTGCTGCCATTGGCTGGTGCCCCTCTTAGCCTCAGTCAGCCGTATTTTTCCAGAGTAAGACTTCGCTCGGACATGGTCGTGCGAGGCCTTCGGCGAGCCCAAGTACCCGCACCTGCACCGCGCCCTCGAGCCTCGTAGGCCGGTCGCGGTCGCCACACGCTGCCGTCGCCCGCCAGCACGACGCCCCGGCCACGGCTGCGCTCTCGGTCGCTATGCGGTTCGCCCAAGGTTCCCGCACGCCGACTCGCCCGCAGTCTAGACATGCGCAATTTCAAACACGAGCCTTCCCCCGCATCAACTGCATGGGACTCGCCCCAGCGAGGTGCGTCCACTCACAGACCAGACACCTATCAAGCGCGCGCGAGGCCAGGCGCCTGGAGCCCATTGGCTCACCACGCCCGCGGCGTAGCCCCTCTCCGTCGCAAAGCGTTGAATGGGTGCCGTCACCACGGCCAGACTGTGCCAACACAGGGATCAGTCAGCAGGGGATGCCATCGACCGTTCATGATGCCGTCTCGGATGAGTCGGCAGTCATTCCTCTCGAGGACTCGCGCACACAGCCGCGGCCGTATGGGAAACGATACGCTCGAGATCAAATTGGTCAGCCCGCGCAATATGGCGCTTTATGGCAGTGTGTTCTGCTCGCCTCTCTGATCAGCAGCGACGCCGACTAATGCTTCCTGCCGACACGTTCGGCCGTAAAGCACCTTTGCACAGGCCGATAGCAAATGCGAGGTCCAATGATAGTGCCTTCTGGTTACACGACGGTGATACATCTGCTCTGGAGTAGGTAGGCCGAGTGTGGCGTTTGTAGTACTGGTCTTTCTGGACTGTGGTCTGTATGCAAACCCAATGCCAAGCGACGGCTTCTCGCTCAGCTGCAGGTATTCCTCATTCAAATACCGTACATGCTGTTCTCGACATGTGCATCACTATGGGAGTGGCTACACGATATGTTTTATCGCGCATGTCAGGCGCCGCGTACATGTCCCCGATTTCAATCTGATGCAAGCGACCAACCAGAGCGAACCAGCACCTCCATCCGGCGCTTACAGTCTGCGTCCACATTCGGCAACGATGCGTCTCCCCACCACCGCCCTGCTCTGCTCGCTCCCTCTCCTCCTCGTCGGCGCGCAGCAGGCGTCCACAGACGACGCCGCCAGCCAGTCCTCGGCCTCGCCTCCAGGACCGGAAAGCCTGCGCCTGCTGCAGAGGATATACCACCCCTCCCGGCCCTCTGAGCCGTTCGTGGACCGCGGTGCACTCGAGCTCTCCTATCCCACCACTCGCGGCGCGTCCCACGGCCCCACCGCCGCCACATTCGTGCCCGCCTCCCCCGCGAGCCTCCAGGCGTACCTCACCGCCTTCGCCGCGGGCCTAGACGACGAAGAGGCGCCGCCCGACCTCGACGCGGCCGTCTACCAGCTCGCGCTCGAGCACCCGGGCGACACCCACCCGTCGCAGTGGCACGTCTCGTCCGTGCGCGCCGTACGTCCCCCCCGTTCCTCTGCCTGTGCGCGCGCGCTCACCCGCGGACAGTGCCACGTCCCGCCCGCGACCGCCGAGACGTTCACGCTGCACCTCTCGCCCGCGGGCGCGCCGTACGCGC